>NJES01000289.1:0-22431 GCA_002591395.1 Ophiocordyceps camponoti-rufipedis | reverse complement strand
GCGAAGAAGACCATGGCATTTTCCCCCCCCCCCCCAGGCGCTTCACGCCCAGAGCACAACGGACTTCCTCCCACACAGCGCCTTCACCTACGTCGAAGTCTCGAGCTCCTCCATCTGGGCCACGGCCGTCTTGGCCCGGTCCCTCAGCTCGGCGCTCCCAGCATCGGGCCCCAGCTCGGCCAGCCTCTCCCGCCAGAAGCGCCACCTGGCATCGCTGAGCCCCGACTGCCCGCCCTCGAACAGCTTGCCGGGCTGGAGGGCCCTCTCCTCCATGGCGTCGAGGGAGCGCGGCTGGCGGCCCTGGCGGTGCAGCTGGTGGCGGGCGTGGGCGATCCACTCGCAGACGGTGGCGATGGCGGCGTCTCGGGCTGTCGTGGTCGAGGGGGGTGCTTCTTCGAGGGCGGCTCGGAGCTCCCAGATGGCTAGGTTGACCCAGGGCTGGAGGTCGGCGCCGAACATGCGGGCGGCGAAGGAGTTGAGCGAGGTCCATTCGAGGATGGCGGCGTTGTCTTTGTCGGAGCCGTCGGGTTTGGGGCGTACTTGTATTTGTACTCTTGTTAGAGGAGAAGAGGAAGAAGAACAAGAACAAGGAGAAAAAGAAGAGAGACGTACGGTTCCATGCGTCCCTCATGCAGGGTCCAAGCATGGGCAGTTCGGACCAGACCCTCGTCTTCTGCCCCCAGAGCTCAACCTCGTCATCGCGGCTATCGCGGAGGCGAGCAACGATGTCGACGAGGAGCTTCTGCCTCGCGTCATGGGCGGGAATCTTCTTGACGGTACCGACGAGCAGCGACCACAACGACCAGAGAAAATCTTCTACAACCCCCACGTCCTGACCCGCGGGGTACAGCTTGTCAAGTGCGTCTGCGGCGGAGCGAGCTGAGGGGTCGGCGTCGTTGACCGTGGCGGAGAGGAGGTTGATGATGGCGGCTTCGTGCTGGGAGGGGTTTGCGGAGGAGGGCGAAGTCGAGGCTGGGAGGTCGGAGAGGTCGACGGGCGGGGGAGGGGCCATGGCGGAGTGACGGGGAGGGCGTTGAGGGCACAGGCGGTTGGAGGCGGAGGATGGAAGCAGAATGGAAGGCTGGAGAATTGTCACGATGCGGTGCATGACGTCGTGGGCTGGTTGGTGGTGGGTGCGGGGTGTTGCAGCCACCAATGAGGCTGGGCCGCTGGGGTTAAGCGAGATGGACATGATGATACCTACACAAACACACATCTTCGTATGTATAGAATGAAGCCTACCACCTACGGCCTCCCCCTCTTCGGCGCCGAACCCCCCCGGCTGGCCCCTCCCTTCTCCGTCTCCACCCCGGGCCCGCGATCCCGCCCGTCCCTCTCGTCCCCGCGCGGCTTGCTGAGCCCCTGATCCGCCGGCCCGGCCGCCACGGCACCATCCCCTCCGGCGCGGCGCTTTTCGGCCTCGGGCCTCGTCTGGCTGCCGTCGAAGGCGGCGTCTGCGTCGGCGGAGGAGGCGTCGTCGTCGCGGCCCGAGAGCGTGTGCTCGTTGGACCGTGGCCGCAGCTCGTTCCGGTCCTGCGAGTCCTTGTAGGCGAGCCGCGTGGGGGCCGTCGTGTGGATTCGTAGAGCGGCCCGGGGGAGGACGGGGAGGCGTCCGGTGGTGCGGCGGAGGGTGTGCATGCTTGATACAGGTTGCTTGGCTTGACGATGTGGGATGGAGGATGACGAGGTAGGACTGTAGAACTGTAGGACTGTACGATGGCGATGCCCTGCTCGTGCTACCCGCGAGGCTTTATCATGACTGGTGACGTGAACGACTCACCTCTAGAGTCGGCGGGATTTACGTCACGCCGACGACACCTGTTGGACGTGTGCCAATAGCAGCGCGACGTGAACGGGAAGAGCCGGCTTCAGTCTGGACAACGGAGCAGGCAGGGTCTACGAATATTGAAGGGGTGGACGGAAGCGAGTCAGACAGCGGGCGTCGTCTGGTGCCGAAACGAGGGCGGAAATAAACAGCGGCGTGACCGATAACCGCTGATGCTTTCAATAAGCGACGGCTGCGAGTTGCGAGCTCGGTCTTTGATGGCGGCGCATGTCGTATGTACGGGGCATGTATGTATGTAAGTAAGTAGGGACTACAGGGGGGTGAGACGGTGAGGTTCCGTCATGGGCCATGCGGCGGAGGCGGAGGTAGAGGTGGAAGATGCGGAGGAGGAGGAGGAGGAGGAGGAGGATGAGTCGATGTCTTGTCTGTGCGTTGGCCTGCAGGGACTATCATCACAGACCGAACGTACGAAGTATGTACGAATACATGCGAGCGCGTCTTCGGCATTACCGGCTGGCCTAGGTCTAGAACTCAGGCCTCATATCAGTGACGAATTCGTATGTGTAAGAGCGACGATTAATCGAAAACACGTGGAAGCGACGGAAGCCTCTCCCTAAAAAGAAAAAAAAGAAAAAAAAACCGACTTCAGCCTCATGGTGGAACATTGGCTTGCTAGCTTCGTCTATGCACCTTTCATCACGGTCCACCCAGCATGAAGAGAGAAAAAAGAGAAAACAACAACAGCCGCCGGCCAACGGGAGTCGGACACGCCGAGCGAGCGACGAACGAACGAAGGTTGCTTGCTCCGGCCGCGCGCTGCATCGTGAGTCCCGCCGGCGGACAAGACTAGCGAACCGAGAGGTGTCAGCTGCCAGCCGATGCTGACGGCCGGGCGTAGCATGGAAGAAGGACAGGAAACAGAACAAGAAGAGCAAACTGCCAGGGCAAAAACGAGAGCGAACCCCTGCTGGATGGCTGGAACGATGCTAGCCCGTTGCAGAAGGCTTCGAGAAAACTTGCTTCCTCGCATGGCCCCGTGGGTCTCGGGGCAACAGGGGGCGAGGCCGGGATCAGCAGCCGTTTAATCACCACAAGACGCCCATTTCCATCTGCTCGGAGCGCTTGAAGATGGAAGAGCCGGGATCCCCCCCCCCTTAGAGGAGCCTTGGGGGGGCTTCCATGCCTCATTACGAATATAGTGCGCGCATGGCAGATACCCTCTCCCTTAACGGTGTCCCCGCCCCGCCTGCACCGTTTCCGTTACCGGTGTGGTACCCGCAATCTATCTGCTATCTGCACCCGCCCCAACCTATGGACCCCCTGGCCGGTAAGCGCTCCCAGCTCGTCTCGTACCGGCAGCGCTTCCGAGCTCCCTGCCCGCTGGTCCACTCCATTGATCGTTGCTGGTCCGCCAGAGGTCCGCCGGGGCCCTACAGGCGGTGCAGGCTGTGGACAGGCTAGAGGTACAGGCTACAGGGTACGTTGCGCCCACCAATTGGATTAAAGCACGCCGAACCCTCCCTCTTCCAGGTGCCCTCGACCTCGATTTTCCTGCATCATCATCCGTCGTTCATCTTTTACCATCTTCATCTCCTCGTCCGAATCCTTCTTGTACGGCTCTTCCCTCTCCTCGTCCCCGCCTCTCTCTCTCTCTCTCTCTCTCTTCTCTCTCTCTACCACCGGACCTCGCCTCTTCGCCCATCCTCCCCCCCCTTCCCTCCTGTCCCTCTCCAACTCCGCCGCCACGCGACTTCGACGCCCTCTCTCTCTCTCTCGACCATTCGCATCTCTCCCTTGTCCCGCCCTCCCTTGTCGCCGCTCTTCTCAGGCCCCGTGCCCCCTCTGCGACCGCCCCGACGGCCGTCTCCTCTGGCGGACCCCTCTTCCGGCTTGTCGAGCCCCGAGACCGTCACGGGCCGCAGTCCGCCCTCCGCCCTCCCAATCGACCATGCTTCTGGCCTGTTGCTCCAGATAGTTCTCTTCGCGACCTCCCACGCACCATGGGCAACGGTCAGGGGAAGCCCGCCGATCTCTCGGGCCAAGGTATGCATCTTTGCTCGTCTCCACGCCTCAACACCGCTGACGCTGGCATTCCAGTCAACCTCAACCACTTTCGCCTCCTGCGCGTCGTCGGTCGCGGCGCCTTTGGCAAGGTCCGCATCGTCGAACGCAAGGACACGGGCCTGTCGTTTGCCCTCAAGTACATACGCAAAGATGAAGGTACGCGCCTCCAAATCAATCCGCCCTTCCTCCTCCATGCTCAGTCTCCTTCAGTCGTCAAATCCGAGAGCGTCCGCAATATAATACGCGAACGGCGCATGCTCGAACACGTCAACCACCCCTTCATCTGCAACCTGCGCTACAGCTTCCAAGATATCGAATACATGTTCGTCTTCTCCCGCTTCCCGCCCCCAATCTTCGCCCGCTGATCCTTACCCGCAGGTATCTCGTTGTCGATCTCATGAGCGGTGGCGACCTGCGATTCCACATCTCGAGAAAGACTTTTACCGAAGAGGCTGTCTGCTTCTGGATAGCCGAGCTCGGATGCGCCCTTCGTTACATTCATGGTCAAGGCATCATCCACAGGGACGTCAAGCCCGACAATGTCCTGCTTGATGCCGACGGACACGTTCACTTGACCGACTTTGTACGTCGCCACTCCTCCTCGCCTTGAGCGTTCCCCTAACATTGTCTGCAGAACGTCGCCTCCGATGTCGTCCCTGGAAGGACGCTGACCAGCAAGTCGGGCACCCTGGCCTATCTGGCGCCCGAGGTGTACGCCGGCAAGGGCTATGATGTCCGGGCAGACTGGTGGTCTCTCGGCGTCTTGTTCTACGAATGTATCTACAACAAGGTACGTGGGCCTTGAATCCCAGCAGCTGCGCGCAACCCTCCGCCCTCGCTGACCGGTTTCGCAGCGTCCTTTTGAGGGAAGCAACGAGGCCACCCTCAGCCAGCAGATCCAAAGCACCGCCCCCAAGTATCCCGTCACCCAGCCTCCCGTCTCTCTGACGTGCCTTTACACCATTCGATCCGCCCTCGATCCCAATCCCGATACCCGTCTCGGCTCTACCTGGGAGAGCTTCATTCACAATGACTTCTTCCGCCATCTCGACTTTGAGAAGCTCGAACTGAAGCTCATAGAGCCCATTTTCGTCCCATCCTCTGACAAGACCAACTTTGACGCCACCTACGACTTGGAGGAGCTTCTCCTGGAGGAGGCGCCACTGGAGGCTCGCGCCAGACGGCAGAAGCCCCGGGAGCGGTTAAAGGATGATGCTACGCAGCAAGAGATTCGCGAGGACGAGCTGTATCGCACCATTGAGCGAGACTTTCGGCCCTTTGACTACACTATTGCCGCCTACGAAAAGTGCGCCTGCGGTCCCTCTCCTGGCTCTTTGAACGGTTAGCTGACTCGGCATGGCAGAATCACTGATGGCATGAGCGAGGAGACGCAGTCCAACGCGGCCCCAAGCGACAGGTCACAGGCACCAACGGCCAGCGAGGCGGCCATCGCTCCGGACAAGTCGGAACCGCCCTCGCGGCACATCGCCAGTCGCGGAAGCGGCAAGAAGCAAAGCCGATCGTCGCGTCCCGAGTCGCCAGCCCAATACCAAAGCCAATACGTATCATCGCGACCCCAGCGCAGCAAGAACCGGGTAGCCAGCGCATCGGGAGGCATGCAGGTGACGCTCGACGGCAGCGGCAGCTGGTCCGAACTCGCCCGTCAAGACACGACGCTCCCAGCCGACGCCAGCGCCGCCACCGGCTCCAAGCACGAGGGCTCCGGCGGCATGTTCGGCTTCCTCAAGAGCAAGCGCGGCCGCAATCACAGCCCCAAGCCGCGCGAGAGGGGCGTCCTCGGCAAGGAGGGCGCTCGCGTCGTCATCAGCTAGGCGGATGCCCGACGCGTCGCCCCCCGTCGACGGCTGAATCCGCCCCTTGGTCTGAACCGACGGTGCCCGACGTCGAGGCAGAGGAAGGGCGGTATCATGAGGTAGCAGCCTCCCTACCTACTATGGATGGTACGCACATGGACACTTGCATCCGCACACATACGAGCACACGTGTACACACGAGCGACGCAGTTGAAGACGACGACCGATCCGGCACACCCCTTATCCTTGTCACCCTTTTCCAACCGACTGCACTTGTATCCCCCTTGTGTTGCTTCTCCTGCTCGGTACCCTGTCTTGCATTTCGCTCTGGCTCTTGCCATCACTCGACTCTTTGCCCTCGCCTCTTGTCGCTTTTTCTGTGAAATGGATCTGATGGTGTTTCCTGATGGATGGGGATGGAGACCTGGGGATTGGGCTTCGGTGGGTAAGGGCTGGGGACTTCTGGGGCAGAAGGGTGAGGGATCGGGGACGAGTAGGCAGTCGCGGATAGACAGGCAGATATACCCATTGAGTTGCTCCATGAGCGAGGCTCTCGTGCCCTGCCCTGCCTCTCGTCACCTACGCTGCGTCCATGTAACCCAGCGACGATGCAAACGGCACGCGAGAAGAGAACACCATGGTAAAGGCCTTGTTTGCTCATGCGATATACGCCCACTATGCTTCCATCTCCATCCCCCCCCCTTTTCGCTTCTTTTTTTCCCTCGCCCGAAGCCGCCGATGCAACGCAAGCGCGGACGGTATGCACAAGCAGCGCAGTAAAACCCCGACGCAAGCCCCCAAGACAAGACGAGCCGGGAGGGGGGGGGTCAACAGGCCATGGAGGATTGGTAGGTAGGTAGGTGGGTAAGTGGGTGGATAAGTGACCAAACGAGAGCGGAAGAATGGACAAGAAATGGGAAAAGACATTATAAATGGAAACCAAAAGATCGATATCGTTAGGGCATGGCCACGCCGTTGGGCTTCCCATCGGGATGGACCTCGATGCCAAGAGACGTAGCGACACACTGAGGCGACACGTCCTTGCCCATGTACTTGCGAAGGATGGAGTCAAAGTCTCGCTCGGCGACGACGGGCCCGTGGCCGGAGCACTTTGCCTTTTGCGTGAGCTCCGAGCAGAGGCCGTCGAGGTCGAACTCGCCGCTCTGCGCCTTGGGGCAGCCCTGTAGCTTGTCCCTGTTTTCGGCGGAGGCCGACGGTCAGCGACGGGGTAATGGTTTGCGGGTTTCATATCGCGGGTGAGAGGGAGGGATTTTACCAGATCTTGTGGCAACGGATGTTGGTCTCCTTGGGTACGTCCTCGTCCAGCGCATTCTGCTCGGCGTCAATCTCGTCGATGAGGTTTCGCTTGGGGCCCGTCGTCGGTGCCGTCATTGGCACGTTGTAGGGCGTGATGAAGTCTGCGTCGAGGGCGTCGTTGAAGAATTCGTCGAGGTTGGCACCGGACAAGACGTTTTCCTGGGGCTCGCGGTAGTCACCGAACAGCTGCGGATCGAACTGTCCCCCGTTCTGGCTGGCCAGCCAGTCAAAGTTGGCTGTCTGGGCGTCGACTGCGTGGAATTGGCCGGCTGAGAGGTGGCTGGCCGCCATGACGCCTGGCTGCTCCTCGCCGATGGTAGTCAGCATCTCGAGAGGCTTGAAGCCCATTGGGGAGTGGTTCGAGGGCTCCGGCGAGGTACCGCACGAAGATACGGGTCCTCCCGCGTTGGAGTTTGACGACGCCGACGGCGAGCTCGTAGCTCCCCCAAAGCCCATGTTGACGGAATCGAGGCTGGCGCGAGAGCTTGCAATGGATGGATACCTGCCGTGGTCATCGTGGGTCGACGGTCGCACCGATGTCGGCGACGTCGTGCCACCCATGCTCTGCTGACGCTGGACGCCGTGACCGTTTTGCGCGCCGGCGCCCGACGACGACGAAGGCTTGTCGGTAGCCAGGGAGCCGAACTTGGGAAACTCAAAGGGAAAGTTCAGGTCGGGCATGGCACCGAAGAGGGAGTTTCCGACAGCCAAGCCATCACCGGCGGCAGGCTTGGTGCTGTTTGTCAGGGTGGCCGCCAGCCTCTGCTTATATTGGCTGAGCTCGCTGGTGACGGCGTCGAGCTGCAGTCGTAGCTGACTGTTTTCATGGTTGGCGGCCTCGGATTGTTTCTCCAGCATGCTGACCTTGGTCTCGAGGTCATGGAGGTGCTTCTCCTTACGCTCCCTGAATGCTCGCTGCGCGGCACGGTTCTGGGCCTTGCGTTTCTTCTCCCCCCGAAGCTTTTTAGCAAAGCAGCACGACGAGGGTCAGCAAGCCTTACCGATGTGGGCTCAGAAGTCAGAGGCTTTCGGCCGGGCTTCTTGGGAGCCTTTTCAGAGCCCTCGTGACGCTTGGACTCGTGTGCGGGACTGTCGCCGGTCTCTTCATCGTCCGGGTGATTCCGCTTCTCGGTTGCGTCAGCCTCGGTCGAGTCGGACTTAACGGTGGCGGGGGCGTCGTTGGCCGTCCGTGGCAGACTCGAGGAGGCGAAGGAGAAGTCGAAACTCGAATCGCCAAAATCATCCAGGTAAGGGCTCTCGTGATAGCGGTCGAGAGACTGCAGAGGCGAGCTCTGGAACGACGTCGGCGACAAGGAGACGGGCCCCGGAGCCGCAAAGGCAGCCGACTGGCCGTTGGTGCTGAGAGCGGCAAAGAGCAGATTCTGCTGGTGCGGGGTCAAGAGAAAATTGTTGACCGGCCTGGAGCCGCTGTCCGTCTCGGCGGGAGGCATCGCGAAAGAGGCGCGTGAACAAGGCGATGGACCTCCCCCCTATGATCTATCCAACCAATGGAGGACAGGATTTCAAAGACAAAGAGACAAAGAAGACGGAGATGGGGTCTCGGAGAAGACTGGGGCGCTAACGGCGACGATGAGTCGCACGTGGAAGAAAAGAAAAAAACCGTTGGGCTGACTGACTGACGTCTTGGAGAGCCGGTGGCGGTCCCAACGGTTATGGACAGCGGAGGAACGTTTCCCGGTAATCGATCAAGGTGGCGGCACCCCTTCAGATGCCGATAGCAAGAGCCGCAACTGGTCCTCGGATGGATGGAGGGATGGATGAACGGATCATGGAGATGCAGAGGACTGAAAGCAGGATCCCATCGTCAGATGGTCGGGCAAACTGCATTTGTAAGCGGCAAGGGAGGAGGGGCTTAACGCGTAAGAATTAAGCGTGCGGAAATTTGGTGCCACAGTGCGATACCCTGATAAGGCGAGGGTTGGCCTTCTTTAGCCGGTTTGGGGGCTTCTCTCTGCCGCAAACCGCCCGTCTCAACAGCCTCGTCAGGTATAAAGAAGACTGCTATCGAGCCTTGGGTCCCCCGCGGGGGTTTGCGCGATACGCCCTTGTCTAATAAGGACCTCGTCTTCCATCGCCTGCATACCTCCGACAACTCGTCTGCTCCGTTCGGTTCCGACTCTCCACAATGCAAGCCCCCCGAGACGGCTGTAACGGGTTCCAGACGCAATTTGCGCGTCATCCTACCGCTGCCTGCGAAGTACCAGCCTCTCTGTTGTGCTGTCTACCTACCCTGCACACGTCATCTCCGGCGTAATCGCCCTTCGCGAAACATAACCTGGCCATTACCCATCATTCTAGAGATATTTTCTCATGCCAATACGTGCACAGCTTTCGTCTCCAAAAATAGCCATCCCTCACAATGCGAGTAACGTATCATCACCAGAAGCATGCAGCATTTAAAGAGACCCTTGTTTACTAGCAACCTGTTCTAAAACCTCGGCACTGACATAGATGAGGGTATTAGACCGAAGACTTGGTATCAGCGACGCCATCGTATCCTTCAACGCCAATTGCTCTTGCGCCATGTCGTCGTAGTCGTCATCACCCTTGTCTAAGCCTTCGCAATCTTCTTGTGGGCCTCAGCCTTGTTGTCGTGCGTCGTCTCGCTGACCTTGTCGCTGAGAGCATCCTTGGCAGCAGAGGCCCTGCATCAAATTTGCGTCAGTCACTTAACGCCCGTAGAAAAAACACAGCCAAGACTGCTCACCGAGTGCCAATGTTGACGTTGCTGTCCTTGGCAACCTCCTTGTTGGCTTCCTTGCTGACGCCCGAGGCGGCACCCTGAATCGACTCAGAGACGTAGTTGATGGCTTGCTTGGCGGACTCCATGGTGAAGGTTGAAGATGGGATTTCGAAAAGGTCAAGTGTGATTGTGCAGTTTCTGTTGCGATGTGGAAGAGATGTAGGATGGTGATGGTAGGGCAAAGTATAATGCAGGGGAAAACGGGGACACTTTATACCCCTCTTTCAGAACTGCACGTGAGACCGCCGCACGAGGAGTTCAATCGATCTTGCCTCGTTCCCGTGCATCTCCGAGAAGAAAGGCATCGGCCGAACCGCCGACGTCATCGGCGCCAACTGGCGACATTGAAGATGCTACCGTCAGCGTAAGTATAGCTACTTACACCTTGGGACACCAGTCGCCATAAGAGAAGTACTGACTACGAGCACGCGATGCTGCCCCTCACCGTCAAGTCCAGAGCTGCCAGGGTCCCGATGACGACATGGCCGCTTCAACAAGCCCAATTGAGCGTTACGCCACGATCAACTCGTGGCCCAGGACGGAAACGAAGCGGCCCCGTGCCTCGATCCGTCCCCTGAACCTGCGCCATTACGGCAAACACCGCCAGCCACGCCTTGTCGATCGGATTTGTCCATGCGATCGACAGCTGTTGCGCGCCCCGCGTTCCTGCATCCGCAAGGCTAACTAAGGTTGGTCGAGAATTGCGAACAACCGATTTGAACCCTCCGAGGATGCTTTCTTTCACATGATATTCTTCCAAAATGCCATCACCATCCTGAAGGCTTCATGACACGTGACATGTGATCCTGTCCGCTTACATAAACAACATTCATCCAAATATTCCTGCGATAAGCCTCATCACGTGACTAAACGTTGGCCTGCCCGTGCCTCCGCACCGCCTCGTTGCTGCTGTGGCGACGACACGGACGACGACGACCCGACGACGACGACGACGAGCGAGCTGCCCGTTTCAGCGCCAGAACACGAGGCCACCATCGAGCACGTGAACCTTGTCTTCTTCATTGCTCATCTCCGCACACCGGAGCGGACGTCCTCCGTCATGGATCTCGCCTACGACTACATCCAGGACGACCAGGGCAGCCCGCCCGGGTCCGACCAACCGCAGCCGTCGCTCGAGAGTGACCTGCAAGACGCTTACAAGGCCATCTCGACCAGCACCTGGGGCCTCAAGATCGGCGGCTTTCTGGGAAACGTGGTGAAGCAGGTGGGCACATGACAACGTGACACCCTGCCTCATTGTCCCCTGTCTTACTTACTGGCGCCCAGGGCGAGTCCGTCTACAGCCAAGCCCAAAAGGAGCTTGCCGAGGTGGGCGAGGATGCCACCAAGGGATTCAGCGACCTGCGCGACTCCATCATGAGCCGCACCCGGTCACTGACCCAGACCACCGTCCGCGAGACAGGGCCCAGGGACCCTGACGACAGCCAGTCTACGCCTACGACGTCCAAAGCCGTGCCTTCTGACGACGCCGCTCAGCAACCGGAAACGGTCCTCTCTCTCCTCCGTGCCGAGGCGGCGAAGCGCCTCAGGGACTTGCAGCGGGCTGAGGATGCCGCCGATGAGGCCCTTCTCCGCTTCGGAGGCAATGTGCGTGATTTCCTCCGAGACGCCATCACCATTGCGCCGCCTGAGGACTCGGCCGAGGATTCCACTGTCTTGTTCGAGAGCAAGGATGCACAGGGCAAGCGCGTCATCCATACGTCTAGATTCGACGCTCAGCTGCACGTCATACACACGTCAACCGAGCGTTACACAGAGGACCAGTCTGGCCAAGAGTACGAGACATGGGCGTCCGGCTTCGACATCGACAGCAAGACGGAAGATATAAGCGCCGACCTTGCCAAGTACCCCGAGCTACGGACCACCATGGAGAAGCTGGTGCCAGATCGCGTCCCTTACGCGGATTTCTGGAGACGGTATTATTTCCTTCGACGTGGCATTGAGATGGCCGAATCTAGACGTCGAGACCTACTGAAAGGTGAGAATGCGCCTCCAATTCCAAACCCATCATACCCTGGCAGATGGTGCTGACATGCCGCAGCCGCGTCGGCCGAGGACGAGGTGGGATGGGACGACGACTCCGATGACGAGGCGGCCGAAGGTAACAAGCCCGTCAAGACCAAGGCGGCCTCGGTGACGTCTTCAACAACCATTCAGCCTCGGGATCAAGGGAAGGCGACAGAGTCGCGAATGTCAAACGACGAAAAATCCGTGGCTGACAGTAGCGAAGCCAGCTACGACGTCGTCGGCGCGGCCTCTGCAAAGACCAGCCAGGCCCCCAGCAGCCCCAAGGAGTCGAAGAGGGCCGATGACAGCGACGACGATTGGGAATAAGTCGTAGCGGCGGATATGATTCCGTAGATTGTGTCTCGCGTTTATTTCTTGTTTCGCAAGCTCGGCGTTGGGTGTGCTGGACCGGCTTCCTGCTGGCTTCCCACGTCGAGGGTCAAGGAGTTGATACATTCCCGGGGCTATTGGCTATTGTTTGATGGTTCGCTTTGTAGGAAGCGGCCGACTGCAGCTCCAATACACGCGTTGTGATTACTTTTTCTTCTTGGTCACCATAGTGAAGCCGTCTTGGTCGACTTGGGGCCCGGGCTTGTCCTTGGGCACGGTTGCGAGAGGAGGCGCGTCGTCCATGACGACGTCAGCGCCACCCTCAGCTTCGTCTTCGTCGTCTGAAGCGTCTGTATCCCAGTCGGAGTCCTGGTCGGCATCGGAATCTTGCTTGAACACGGCCTGAACCTTGGCAGAGCCACGGGCACTGAAGCGCTCGCGCAGAGCGTCGACATCTCCGAATTGGCCGAGAGCGCATTGAGCGCGGGCACTGACTACGATGCGGGCGACTTCAGCAGCGGAGTCGTCGTCGACATCAACGTCAAACTCGTCGGCCATGACCTGCAGCAGAACCTCCTCGACGTCGTCCACGTCCGGCTCGTCGGCCGGCTGCGTCCAGGGACCATCGGCCAATGCGGGGAAGAGGTCGACGACGGCGCCGGCGAACCAGTCGCGCTTATCGGCCGAGGCCTCACCGCCCCAACCGTTCTGAACGGCCAGCGAGAGGGCGGGCCACAGGTGCAGCGCGTAGGCAATGGCTTGCTCGAAGTTGGACTGGCGGGTCGCTGCGGCGCGGTCAGGAGAAGGACTGGGGAGGTGTGGATGGGGAAGGGACATGCCGGCTGAGGGAAGCGACTGCGACTGCGACTGCGACTGCGACTGCGACAGCACCGAGGCCATGATGATGGTGAGGTCAGCTGTGTCTCTGTGTCTCTGCGCTGCGCTGTGTTTCGATCGCGACGACGCCCTCTTGGCTGTCTTTTCGACTTTTTCTCCTGCCCCTCTTCCCCACCTGGTGCCTTCCCGTCGACGCGCCCCGCCTCACCGCTTTACCCGTCTAGGAAGCTATGACGCACCGCGTGACCGTTACCATGCATGGTGTACTCCCAACACCCTTGTGACCCCTTTTCAACACAGAACCCCCCTGAGCGAGCTCCAAGACTTGCTCCCGGGCGACACAACGCAGGAATTGGCGACATCGTACGCGCCCGTCATGAAGCGGCTCTCTACGACGTCGGTATCTCTGGCAGTGACGCCGACGGCCCTCTCCACCTTCTTCTCCCACGTTCGTCTTACCCCCATTGGTCTCGTTCACCCCCGTTAACACGCGCCATGGCAGTATCTCAGACGAAAGCCTCTACGACAGCGTCCAACGGCCCATCTGTCCTACGATGAAGGCCTACATCTGATGCGATCCTTTCTCGACTTTGCCTCGCGCCATACGGTCGAAGAGCTTCAGACTTTCACGTCACAATGGGTGCCGCATCCGCAATGGGTGCGCGTCGAGGCCGTCACGGTATCCGACGCGCTGCTGGAGCGTGCCGCCGACCTGCTCATCCGTCAGCTGGGAGAGGATGGCATCCGTCAGGTCGGCGGTCGTGAATGGTGGCGGTGGCGAGGCCCGGAGTCGACGTCGCTCGACGCCGAGTGGATCGAGATGCGCAAGAACGCCGATGAACGAGAACGGTCCGGCGACGAACAGCGGCGCATTATGCTCTACCTTCACGGAGGCGCCTACTTCTTTGGAGGCGTCGATAATTATCGCTACCAGCTTCAGCGTCATGCTCGCAAGCTCAAGGCTCGTGTTCTGGCGCCCAACTATCGGCTGGCGCCTCAGTTCCCCTTTCCTTGCGGCTTACACGACTGCCTGGCTACCTACCTCTATCTCCTGGAGTCGCACGATGCCAGTACTGTCGTCTTTGCGGGAGACTCGGCTGGCGGCGGACTGGTTCTCTCGCTCCTGTGTATATTGCGCGATCAGGGCCTCCCGCTGCCTGCTGGTGCAGTTCTCGTCAGCCCGTGGGTTGACCTGACACATTCTTTTCCCAGCGTTGCTACCGATGCGCCGCTCGACTATATTCCGCCGGCCGGCTTTCACTATAAGCCATCACGCGCCTGGCCGCCTCCCAACAGCGATGACATGGTTATGCTAAGAGCCGAGGCCGAGGCCGCCCGCAGAAAAAGAGTTGATGACGGCAAGATCGGGGCATCCGTTGATCCCATTGAACTTCAGGCGAAGCAGAATCCTCCCGTGGCCACCCGTGATCCCAATGAACCGCCATCGGCAGCTGAGCCGGGAGGTCATCAGTCGACCAGCGGCGGCCTTCATACAGACACGGACACTTTTCTGACCGTCGTGACGGCTGAAGGCGAGCGCATAACTATCCGTGATCAGACACAAGTATGTTGTATGCGCTCAGCTCGCAGAGACGTGCTCTGACTCCTAACAGATGTATACGACCAATTCTCTGCTCTCCCATCCCCTCGTCAGCCCCGTCATGCAGCCGACATTAGGTGGCCTGCCGCCGTTACTGATTCTCGTCGGCGGCGGTGAGCTGCTCAGAGACGAGCAGATCTACGTGGCGCACAAGTGCGCAAATCCCGAACGATATGCGCCTGACTCGGAACGGCTCACTGATGACGGCCGCGAGCTGCTCGCCAAGCACAAGCCGACCGACGTCCAGCTGCAAGTTTGGGACGACCTCTGCCACGTTCCGCCGACGCTCAGCTTCACGCGTCCCGCAAAGTACATGTATCGCTCCATCGCCCAGTTCGGGGCCTGGGCTCTGGCTCGCGCGCAGAAGATGGGTATCGAGATCCTCGACGATGAGAGCATCTCAGTCATCACGAGCTCCGAGTCGGACAGCGACGAAGACGGAACCTCCCATGACGGCGATGAAGTAGCGCAGGATGTCCTGTCGCAGCAATCCGGTCGTGTCGGGAGAGCGGGCGATGCCTTGCCGCCCTTTAGAAAGCATATGATTCGACAGCGCGTCACCCGCCACGGCGTCATCCTGCCCTTGGCCCCCGAGTCGGAGCTGCCCGGATGCTGCGTTGAGGCGGCCGACGTGGGTGTCATCAAGGAGGGACCGGTGGCCAAGTGGCTGGCCATGAAGAAGCAGTGGGACGCCAAGTTTCCCGCGGCAAAGGCCAAAGTTCACAAGCAAATGGTGGACGACATGATCGTTGGCTTCGATGGCTTTGGCCATGGCGAGCACCCGCCGCCCAGCGCATTGGCGGGCAGACGCCGACGACGACAGGCTGCGTCGGATCCTGCGCAGCGCAAGAGGACCAAGGGCGTTGGCCTGGCTCTCTGGTCGCTATGGGGTTCCAAGCACGACGAGGCGACGGTGGAGCGCGAGGAGCGGGCTGAGCTGGAGCCTCTGCCGGACTTCAAGGACAGACTGGATGAAGACGGTTATAGACACGTCTTCCGCGACGATGCGGCTATGATGTCACCAAACACCGACACCATCAGCCAGGTCCCGAGTCGCTCTCGGCGCAGGACCGTCGTCGATGAGAACCAGACAGGAGGTGCCGAGCACACGCCGTTGGAATCGAATCAGCAGCACGATTCCTCCCCTGAGGGACATCCTAGCCCGGATAATTTGCTGAAAACGGGTGTGACGGGGAAGCGCCCCCAGCTCGGAGGCATAGCGATGCCCTTTAGTCTCAATAAGAACGCCGAGACGGCGAGCATGCTGACGCTGGATTCAGTCGTTAGCCCGGCTCCGAGCGCCGTCGGCTCCATCATGGATATTGCAGAGAAGCACGACTTCGAAAAGGTGGTTGCCACAGAACACATGTCGCCCGCTGACGGGCTGGAATTGCATAATGAGGTCCTCGTCGGTCTACCCCGACCAGGCAAGAAAGAGGAGGGAGACGAAGCTGTAAATATAACGGCCTAGGTCATAAGCGGCGACGCTTCATTGTATCATAGTTGGATAGACAGGAAGCATTGAACACCGGCGTCGTCACATTCACACCATCAAACCTCGAAGAACCTCGAACATCACACGCACCCCCTCCAACGCCGTAGCCAAACTCAACCCCCTCAATCAATACCATTATGTCTCTTCCACTGCTCAAGATAAAGGTGCGAACTCTGCGGCCCCAATTCCACCCCCTTATACTCGCCCGGCCTCGGCGCAACCTCCTGCGTAACAAAGGGCGTAAGCTAGGTAGGTAGCAAGCATCATGGTCAGCCCGCGAACCTCGACGACGACGACGCACCCCCGAATAGAAAACCTGCCTTGAACGACTCCAGGTTGGGCACCACGTACGTGCGCACCTTTGCCCATTCAATCTGATAGCCTCCGTATTTCGTGTGCTGGCCCATGGATCCCGTCCGGTTGCCCTTGTAGTAGCCCTTGCCGACGTCCTTTGTTGTCAGCCGGAGGTGGCGGTAGCGCCCGACGAGGAGGGCCTGTGTTGGCCTCATGGCGCCCTGCTGCTGCTGCTGCTGCTGCTGCTGCTGCTGCTGCTGATTGAGCGGATGCTGGATCTGGATCCCCTTGCTGTCTGTCGTCGGTTTGAAAAGTTGGCAGTTGGCGTCGGAGCTGCTTATCGATCGGCGGAGGGCGTTGTTCCGCTCCGAGGTCTTGACATCACTGACAACAACGCGCCCTCATTTCTGTCTGTTTGCTTCCTCTGCATCGTGAGATATCCGTCAAGGAGTCTTCTCCCGGGCAGCAATCTAGCTGGCCACGCTCCGAAGCAGCATGTCCCGCCCTGCCTGAAGCCCCCCAACCCCCAACCGCCTCCCCAACGCGCCCCCATCAAGCTCCGACCCCAAGCCCATGCCCGTTCGAAAACCTCGACCAATCCCGCGCCGCCGGCCCAACTCCGTCGAACCCCTGGACGTCATCTCGAGCTCTTGCGCGGCAGCTCCGCCATGGATGGCTATCCCGCGGGCTGCCTGGATCACAACGTCCCCCTGCTCGTCGCCTCCGGTCTGAACGCCCAGCAAGCAGATGAATCGCAGGTCGAGCAAGGGCTACGAGACGGAAGCGTGCTTCTCCGGTCGTCGCTTCCGCTGCTGGATGAGAGGCTTGCGGCTTTTTTCGTAAAGTACTTTACGCAGGTCAACGCTCATGGCTTGTCCTGGACGAGCGTTTCGCGAAAGGATCTCTTTCACTTTCGCGTCAAGACTGTCGCCAGGGTATGAAGTCTCACAGGGGCGTGCTTCAAGCTGGTTTGCGCTGAGAGATGCTTCTTTAGACATTCGTACTTCCTCCTCGAAGAGCCCAGCTACCGGAGTCGGTCGAACCCCTACCGTCGGCGACGCTGCATTCGCCCTACTCGCCGCTGTCTCCCGCCTCTGCCTTATACCCCGACGGGCTTATAGATGCGCAATGGATCAGGAAGCATCAAGAGCTGGTCCCCGCCATCTACGCCTGCTTCTACACCCTGACCAACGACACTCAGCTGAAAGCAGACATCAACGAACTGAAAAGCGCACTGGCAAGGTCCGGATACAAGACGAGAGTCGTGGTGATCCTTCTCGGAGATGCCGGCAGCAGCGTACAGGAACGTCTCGAGAACATCCGCAGGGGCACCGCGCTGGATCCCAAGTCCATCTATTACATCCCCGCGCGAAGTCCAGCAACCGAGGTGAAGCGAACCTTGGACGCCATCCTCTCTACCCTTTACGGCACCGCGGTGGAATACTATCGAGATCTGGGACGGCATGCTAGGAAGAAGCGGTCCCGCGGGATAGCTCCGCAGCCGACGGTGCCGCCGACGACGGGCACGTCGCGCACGCTGTCGCTGCCAGACTGGAATTTCCGATACGACTTCAAGGCCGCCATCTTCGCCGACTTTCGCCAAGAACTGGACGCAGCGAATCGTTCGTTCGAGCAGGCCTACGAGATCCTACTGGGTCAGGACGTCCTCGACATCATGCCCAGCTGGAGTCCCCGCTGGAACGAAGGCCGGCTTCTGGCAGACGTCATCGCCATCCGCTGCGTGCGCATCCAGCTTTGGATGGAACATACGAGCCTGGCCGTCCGGCGATGGCAGAGTCACCGGGACCGCATCGCTGACGTCGTCGACCGGCGAGGGCGTGGCACCAGCAACTACGGATGGCAGGCCTGGGAGGCGAGATGGGCCGCCGTCATGGCGCAGCTGATGGAACGAGTCGGCCTTGCTGGTCTGGCGCCCGCGTCCATGCAGCTCTTCCTACCGCCGGACAAGGCCGTCCTGGGCGAGCGGCTGAAGCCGTGGGAGCTGCTGCACCATACGGGATACTGGTATCGCCTGGCCGCCCGGCATCTCGCCGCTCGACGGATGCTGGCGCTCACGATCCCCGACGATGTCCGACGCGCGCCGGATGCCTCGCCGGATGCCTCGTCACCATCTTCGCCGAAGCCGCAGTCGACTGGTAAGGCCTACGCCTATGACACGTATCTCTGTCCCGCGCCCTACCGAGAATACCCGCTCCACGGCCCAGGCGTCAACCACGCACAGCTCATCATCGACTGCCTGCTCGCTGCCCGTTCCCAATTCCAGGCTCGCGGCCAGCATCGGTTGGCTGCCGAGGTGGCCCTGGAATGCGCCCGCGAGATGGCATCGATAGCAGCGTGGGAAGATGTGCTTTCTCTACTTCAGCCGCTGTGGACCGCGGCGGCCTACCGATCTGAAGGTTGGGTTCTTGCCGCCGAGGAGCTCTGCTGGCTGCTGAGACAGGCTGCCGCCGAGACCGGACGCGCCAGTCTCGTCATCGCCGTCGACTGGGAGCTCATGCACCGGAGTATGTCCATTGAGTGGAACAGGGAAGGCTTGGAACTGACGCTTGTCGTTTAGAGTACTCACGGCGGAGTCGGTGGCACTATGATCTCGCAAAGTCTCTCGAAAGCGTCGCCAGCGAAGCCAAGCCAACCGTCAGCCTCGACGACGATGCCGCTCCCGGCTTTGTTTCCGCCAGCTTCGCGTTCCGGACCAAGGAGAGCAAGGCGGGCGACAAGTGTTTGGCTCAGCTGCTTCTTCACTCTGCAGCGATGCCGGGCTCCGCAGCCGTGACCTTGTCGTCTTTGCGGCTGAAGCTGACGGGAAGCCTAAAGACCATCGTCATTGAACACGAGGCGTCGGCATTGACCGCCGAAGCCCCTATCACCACGCTGACACTGGACGAGATCTTCCCCGGAGCAACAGACGAGACAGAATCGCCAACCCATTTGAGAGGCCGGTGCGATTTAACCCTTAGGGCCGGCCAGAGACGGGTGCTGGAGGCGGTAATCCCGCTGCGAGAGTCTGGATTGGCTGAAGCGACCTCGGTGACGCTATTCGTCGACAACGACAGCTTCCATCTCGACTACACAATCAAGTTTCGCGTCACGGACGGTGCGGTGGGATGGTATACAGACACAGGGGCTGCACGACATGTGCGACCCGATGCCCGCTTCCTGCAGGTACAGCCGCGGCCGCCCAAAATGGGCATCGACGTACCTGATGGGGCGCGTCAGTTCTACACTGACGAGACGCTGGAGCTGATGGTCGAGATTGGCAACGACGAGGACGAGGCAGCCAGCGTCAAGCTGGCCGTCAACGTGACCGGAGACCAGCGGCCGCGCTTCAACGTCATCGTCGACGGTCAGGAGCACAGCAACGGCCAGGGAGAAACATCAGGCACGACAGGCATCCCACTCGGCACCATCGACAGCGGATCGTCGCGCCGGCTGATGATCCGGATCGACCCGGTGGCGGCTCCGACGACACACGACCTGCAGCTGCGGGTTTCGTATCACCTCGAGTCGGACGCGGCAACGTCCATCGTTCAAGAGGCGGTGACGCAGCTAAGCGTGGTAACACCATTCGAGGCCAATTATGATCTGGTCCCGCGGCTTCACGCCGAACCGTGGCCGAGCCTGTTCGACGCCGACGGTGTCGTAGCAGACCGGGAAACAGAAACCTCGGACGGTCCGGCCAAGGGTCTCGCGCAGAAATGGTGTCTAGACTGCGATTATGCCTCGTTTGTGGCCGAGGATCTACTGGTGGTGAGCGTGGACGTCAAGATGGCCCCGTTCGTGAGCGGTGCGCGCTGCCGCGTCACCAGACGGCCGCAGATGCCCGAGGATGGCATCGTGGCGGCGCCCAAGACAATGCACAAAGCCGACTTTGACCTCGAGGTGCACAAGCTCAGCCTCGACGACAGGGACCCGGTTCCCCTGACGCCTGGTCTGGTGATCGGCTGGCGGCGAGTCAAGAGCGAGGACCATGGGCCGGTGAACACGACGACGCTGCCGGTGGGCCAGTATCTCGTGCTGGGCACGGAGCCGCGGGTGTTGGCTTCGGTGCTTCACGAGACGCGCAAGACGTGGCCGAACCTCATGTGGTTGGAGGTGACGATTGAGAATCCGTCTAGTCACTTCCTCACGTTTGGGCTGTCGATGGAGCCGAGTGACGAGTTCGCCATGTCAGGTGCTAAGCAGACGACACTTCATCTGCTGCCCCTTTCGCGGAGGACATTGCGCTACCGGCTGGTGCCGCTTGTCCACGGCACCTACGTCCGGCCAGGGCTGGTGGTGCGAGACAAGTATTTCCAGAAGGTGCTGCACATCATGCCGACCGAAGGCATGAAGACGGATAGGGACGGGCTGCTGGTGTGGGTGCCGGAGGCCGCAACGGACCCGGAGACTGACGCCGAAGCGTCACGGGGAGGACAAAAATGACACCAAGGCTGAACAAGTCGAGACAGAGACGAGAAGGGTTGTCCAAGTTGCCTAAAATTGGGCCTAGAAGACGCTAGAGTTGTTAGTTTCTTTCGACGGCTGGACTTTGATGGTTGCCAGGGGCGGTGGCCAAAAAATGGAGTCGACAGGTTAGATCGGGTCCGCTGAAGGAAGTCGTCGATCGATCAAGGGGCAACGGAAGCGTATGACGAAGGGGTCGAAGTAGGGACCAAAGACATGGACCAGACAGGAAGAATCGTCTCGGAGAAAAAGGTTCAGACGGTTCTGGTGATGCACATGGAACAAAGAGAGGGCTGAATGTAAGACGAGACGTGTCAGAGTCGACGACGGTCAGAGGCTGGCACTGGCAGCAGCGGACTGGAATGGGCGCCACCAGCTGCATCGACGCAGGGCTCTAGTCGCGGTTTTTAAAGCTTGCAAGGGCCGCATTCCGGAGCGGACCCGTATGAGTCTCGTGAAGCGGGCGTGACGTGAGGACCATGCTGCGATGGGCTTGGTCTCTTTGTGCTGGTATGACGGGGGTCAGCGGAGCAGCGATCGGTTGGCATGTTGCCACATGGGCGAAGAGGTATAAGATATGCGAGCGACCTGCCACTGACGACGTCGGGGAAAGAGGGGAACGAAGCAGAAACGGACGACAACGACGATAATATCGATATATCAACCATAAAGACGATATCAGTCAGGAAAGACGGCTTAAAGGAAAACCACAAACAGAGAAGAACGACCAGTCAAAATGAGAGTGTGCGCCGCCATCGTGGCCGTCGTCCTGTCCCTCGGCAGCGGTGTTCTCGCAGCGCCGGCAAACGTGGCCGATTTGGCCGATTCACCACTCGGCGAGGCGGCCAAGAAGGCTCAGGGGCAAACATCGGCGCAGCCGCAGAGGAGGAGCATCGCGGGTGTGACCAAGGAGGTGATTCACCATAAGCCGGCCGAGGTTTGATAAGTAAGGGAGGGGGGGAGGTGGGAAGGATTGGTGGGATATGGTGGGTGATGGGGAATTGGATGGGTGGTAGCGAGATCTGGGGTGTCTGTGTGTGTAGATGATGAAAGGGCGGCTTCCGAAGAATAAAGGATACGATGAGAAGCTGTGATGTCGGGTGAAAGTTGGCCCGGCTCGGACGTCATCCGTCCGCTCCTCTCTCCGCGTCACCTTAGTCAGCAATAGCAACGAACCTTCTCGACGCCCACCTGAAGCAACGTCCGGCGGAAGCGAGCTTTATCAGGAAGACGAGTACATACGAGCAGGAAGTGACGACGGATACGAATGCATAGACCAGATGGGATCTGCATACTCGTGCACACTCACATTCAAGATGAGCAGCCCATCCGGTCCACCCTCATCACGGTCTCCGTGCAGGGACAGGGGATCACGAGATGGCCGGGCTCGGCAGAGATGACGCTAAAACTCCAACGTTGGGCACATGGCTAGGTGGCTGCCTTACCCTACCGTTGTTACCCGCCATACAGACAACAGCAATGAGAAAGCCCATGACCGCGCACCGACTCCCGCCGAGAAGCGAAGGTCAGACGAAAGCCCAAAGCACCTTCTGAATAATAATAAACACGGTATAAGAGAAAAAGGCCAAGGCTTCCACCGCGGACCCCTCCTAAAAAAAAAAACCAAAAAAAAAAAAC
>NJES01000288.1:0-22546 GCA_002591395.1 Ophiocordyceps camponoti-rufipedis | reverse complement strand
GCACCATGCGTAACTGCCCCCTTTCCCCTCCCCTCCCCTCTCCTCCGCCCTCCGTCAACTCAACCCCCTACAGGCATATTCCTCTTCCACCCGGTCATCCCAGGCTACTCACACGCGTAGGGCGTCCCCATTTCATCGCCCGTCGCCCATTGACGTTAGTCAAGCCGCTTCCCCGGCGTGGCCCTCTTCAGCGAGATCTACCAAGGTAAGGACAACACCCCCCTTATACGCCCTCTTCTTATCAGTGCCAGTCACCGGCCCCGTCGCCCGCTTCGCCCGCCAGATTGCAGGTCAAGGATACGTCGTCGCCGCCCCATCTTCCTTCCATGACTTCGCCGGCCCCGAACCTTTCCGGTACGACGTCGCCGACACGGACCGCGGCAACAGATTCAAAGTTGAAAAGGTGCGCCGCTGCGGAGTACCGTCGCCTCATGCTGAAAGGTTCGCCGGGTTGATGATTGCTGCCTCGTGCGAAACAAAAGACGCTCGCTTCGTACGACGCCGATTCCAAGGCTACCATCGACTGCCTCGTCGCCCTCCCCAATTGCACCGGTCTCATAGGCGCCACGGGCATGTGTCTAGGCGGCCACCTCGCCGTCCGTGCCGCCGTACGTCAAGACCAGACTCATACTGGAATCCAACGCTGACCGAAACCCTCCCCAAAAATCCGCAGCTCGACGCCCGCATATCCGCCTGCGTCTCCTACTTCGCCACAGACATACACTCCCGTACTCTAGGCCCCCACTCCTCCGCCGACTCCTCCCCGTCTGGGCCTGCCTCCTCGGCCCATACCATCGACCGCCTGGCCGAGATCAAGGCTGAAGTGGCCCTCATCTTCGGCGTCAAGGACACCCACGTGCCCGACGCCGGGCGAGACCTCATCCGCGCCAAGTTCCGCGACGCCGCCGTAGTCTTTAGCTTCTACGAGGTCGCTTGGGCTCAGCACGCCTTTATCAGGGACGAGCTTAGCAAGGGACGCTACGACCCGGCTGTTTCCAAGGTCTGCTTTGAGCTGTTGCTCGAGCTGTTTGGCCGCGTGCTCAAGACTGAGTTGGGCCCGAGGGATGCTGCTGTCAAGCCGCCGGAGCACGTCTGCTAGTTGCTAGACCTGAGGAGAGACAGAAAAGATAATGGATGTGTACTATCAAACTAGAGCTGTTCGCTCCGGGTCACCTATTGTCTGAGCTATCGGGACCCCTTTTAAGACGAACAAGCCCCAGTGACGCTCATGTCAATCGCGAGTCTTGAGTGCTAAAATGACAGTGGTATACTATATAATATAATCAACTGAGCTGCGCTGGCGGAAGAAAAGACTTTAAAGCTATCCCATCCGGTGAAATGCTCAAGTCTCTACTTTTCCGCTTCCTTTCCAGACGGGCATAATTGCCTCACAACTCTAACGTGCCAGCCAAACCAACGACTAGGCAGTTTCTGCATCAACGGATGCAGATATCCCGCACACCATGACGGTGTCACTCTATCCATCTTTCGTTTATTCGTTCCTCGCTCTCACATCAATTTTCGGCATCGTTTCTTCTTTATTTTTCTACTTCACCTTCTCCCGTCGTCAATTCCTTAGCGACGGCCAGGAGACGGCGCCCACCCGCCCTGATAGGCCGAGCTGGGTCCACGGTGTAGACCGCGGTGAGGAGCGTGCTGAGAGGCGCTGGGGTGCAGACTCTGCTGCTCCTCGTCCGGTAGCGGCTGGTGCATCTCATCTTCGCTGCGGGCTTGATAAGACATGCCCGCTCGATGGACGTCACCGTGTTGGATATGCGCCGACGGAGGCCCCGGGGGACGCGGAAACGCCATGCCCGTCTGAGCCTCCTCGTCAAAGGTCTCGAGACGCGAGCCCGCACTCGGCCCGACGGGAGAGCCGCCGTAGTAGGTGGCGCTCTCGGTTGTAGGAGAGCGCGCCATGTTCTGCAGGCCATCACCAGCCTTGCGCCGTCCTCGTGTGCTGGCGCGCTTGATGAGCTCGGTGCGGATCGACTCGATATCCCTAGATCGGCGATCGGACATGACGGAGACATCGTCGCTGCGGTTGTTGGCATCCCACGGGTCCTGCGTCGTCTGCACCACGGACCTCGTGTTGAGCTCGTGAGCAGCCTGCATTTCGGCCTCGCGCTGCTCTTCCTCGGTCTGCTCTGCGTGCTTGGGCACCAGACGAGCCGCGTCCTTCTCCTTGGCCGACTCTTGCCGGGCCGCGGCTGCAAAGGTGTCGGTGACGGCGACCGAGTACGACGGGTTCTTGGGCCCGCCCAGGGCATCGTCGGCGCCGGCGGGCCCGTTGATAGGCACCGACTTGAGGGCCATGGCCAGGGCGCACATGAACTTGGAGCGGCGCATAGCACGCACCGTATCGTTGTGCCAGTTGGACTTGTGCTTGATGCTGATGTACAGCACCATCTTGTCGAGATCGCCGACGCCGCCGACGCTGATGCTGAAGTCGGGCTGGAAGTCGCGCGAGTTGTCGGGCGAGCGGACAAACTTTTCCATCTCGACCCGTAGCAGTTCAATGTCCTCAAACGACGTGTCGTACGAGACGTTGAGCTCGATGGTTTCCTTCATCGACTTGCTGCGCGACACGTTGTCGATCCAGAGACTGTTGAGCTGGATGTTGGGCACCTGGACGACCTGCATGACGTCGATGCGGGTGAAGACGGTGTAGAGCAGCGAGATGCGATCCACCACCATCTGGACCTTGTTGATGTCGACGCGGTCGCCAACATCGTACGGGTGCTTCACAAAGAGGAAGATGCACGAGCCCAAGAACTCCTGCGTGGTGACGGCGAAGACGAAAGAAAGCGAGAGAAGGGAAGTCCCGGCGCTACCGAGGACCTTGAGAGTGTTGTCGACGAGGAAGAAGACTGACTATGTGTTAGTTATCTGAGGTCGAGAAGAAATGGTCATAGAGAGGACGACTCACAAAAGATGAAGATGACGATGAAAAAGACGAGGAATAGCAGGACCTTGTCGAGGACGCGCAGGGCCTGGCCAATATCCTTCATACCCTCGCTGATAGCCTTGCGTTCCCTGCCGACCTCAACAACCTTGCGCATCATCTCGTCAAGACTAATGTCGCCGTTCATGTCACCGTCAATGGCATCAAAGGCCTCGTCGGCCTCGTCGCGGTAGGCGGGTCCGAGAACCTCGTGAAAGTCTTCCGGGTAGAGAGCGTCCTTGCCCTCGAGAACAAAGGACATCCAGATACGCCTGCCGAGGGCCTCGGAGGGACGACGCTTCTCGAGAGCCTCGATGACGATGGAGTGAGCCGAATTGGGATTCATGACCTGCTTGCCCGTGATCTCCTGGGCGATGTTGCCGACGGCATGCGTCACCTTGTCGCCGAGACGGCCGACGTCACCGATGATCTTCATGGGCGTAGCTGCTCCCGCAGACTTTCGGCCGGCCTTGGACCTCAACATGACATCGATGCTATCGTTGATGATGTAGTCCTCTTCGGCGAATTCCGGGCAGTACATGGGGAAGAGAGTGCGGGAGGCGTCGTAGAGAATGCCGATGAGGTAAATCTCGCGTTTGGAAGCCTTGATACGATTGGCAAAGGACCGCTGGTGGTAAGAGACGCCAATGAGCTGGACGAGGGCCTTTTCGGCCAGCAGGACGGCAGACGAGGCGAAGAGAGCAGCGAGAACGCGCTCAAAGACGTGTGTCCACTCGATGGTCTTCCTCGTATTATCATCGAATAGGCGAGAAAAGGTAATCCACGTCGCCATGGCGGAGAAGAAGAGCGAAAGGGAAATGTTGAGGTTGCGCAGGACAGTAGCGTACTTGCGAACGCCCATGCTGACGATGCCGCAAAAGAAGATGAAGACACTGGGCAGCAGCCAAGCAGTCGTCTTGGCGGCCCATAGACAGAGCCACGAGATTTCGATCCAGAGAAAGAGGGCGAAGAGCGGCGGGCCGGGCGTCTCGGACCCATCCGTCTCATTCCGCTTTGAACCGAGCGGGACGGCCTTCTTGTTACCCGTCAAGGCGAGGATGATGAGAGGCGCCGCGAGCAGGAGTCCAACAGGGACGACGTAAACGAGGTAGCGAGTAACAACGGAGAAGCCGACAATCTTATTGTAGATTCTTCCGAGGGCATTGACGCTGACATCGTCGGTCGATCCCGTACCCGTTCGTCCCAATCCATCGCGCGTCTTTCGACGACGTCCATGATGACGAGGCCTCAGATGAGCCTTCTCGTCGGCACCCGGGTCGAAGCTGGTGGTAACAGCAAGCGGATTAGGCTTGCGCGCGCCCGTCGTCGACGCGTGACTGCGAACAGTATCGAGAGGAATGGCGACGTCGGCCATGTTGTCGCCACTTCCGCCTCCAGACAGGGGGATGAAGCCCGAGTTGATGGACAGCCGCTTGCTGGTCATGGGCGGTGCCGGTCCTGAAGTCCGGCTCCAGGGGGAACGGAAGAGGAGGAACGGAAGAGGGTCGAGACTCCGCTGCCGAGAGCAGACGGGCTCGTTTAGGAGGAAGAAGAGCTGGAAAAGGTCGTCTGAGGAAGAGGATTAAAGACAGAGATATGAAAAGGATCAAGGAAAAGGGAAAAGAGCTGTAGGATGGATACTACCTACAGAGCGAGAGGCGAGAGGCGAGGAGAAAACGAGGTGCACGAAAAAGGGGAGATCCAGGGTCTGATGTGGAGGTTTGTACCACGGCTAGGGTAGCGCACGTAAACAGTACCACGAACAATAACAAAGAAAAGACGGGGCCCCGTATTTCATCCCCACAGCGAACAGACGACGTCAGTGAATAAAAAAACGCCTGACCAGGGGAAAAAGACGGAAAATCAGCCTCGTCCTGCCAAAGACGCGCGATACGCCCAATCATCCCATGCTGTTGTGCCTGTGTGCCTGAGACGCCGGCAGTGGATCCCCCTTCCGCCTCGTCTCGTCTGCCCGCTAACCACGGGCGGCCCGCAGAGGAAAAGAAAAGACGACGTCGCCTCCCCCTGAGCGGGAGAGCAGGGGACAAACAAAAGGAAACACGGGCGTGAGACACGGCGGGATTGATGTGCTTTTCTTCACCCTGCGCTCGTTTCAGCCAGAGGCGGACAGACGCGGGAAGGATGGCCGGCGGCGGGTGGAATGTCTCTCCCTCGCGGCATCGGTTCTGGACATGTGTGCCGTCACAGTATCAGCTGTGCCATTCCATCTATTCGTATGTATGTATAACATTGGGTCTTCGTACAGACTGAGATGCTTTGATCAGGCGTCTCTAGAAAGACGGCTTCTTTATGCTCTCCACCGCAGATGCCCCTGATGCATGACGCTTGACGCCTCGTATCGTCGACCCACGTGTGGCCCAGCGATAAACGAGCTGTTGAACAACAAAAGAAGCAAAGCCAAGCAAAGAAGAAAACAACACATCAAGATGGATTCAAAAAGGGGTATCTCGCCACGCCTTGCCCTGAAAACTCATGTCGAGAAGGGAAAGGGGGAATATAAAACAGAAGAGCAAACCAAAACCAATTCTCCCCCCACCTCAACGGGGCACAGACGAGTCCGACGGAGCTAGCTGCAGCTCAATCATGGTCCTCGCCGGCAGACCGACCAGGTCCTTGAGCTCCACCTTTGCCTTGTCATTCTCCAGCCCGTTGTCGGTGCTGTCCTGCTCCTCCTCCTCATGGTCGGCCACGTCGAGGCGGTAGAGCGGCTCGAGGGTGACATCCTTGCGGCGAAGGATCCAGCGCTTGCACCACCAGGGTAGAGCCTTGGTGACTTGATAGCGCATGAAGACGCGAGTGGGCACGCCAAAGATGTAGTCGAGCTCCTCGAGCGTCCGCTGCTTGGTCTCGGGCAGCCAGAGGAAGATCATGAGCAGGGCCATGATGTTGAATATCGAGTACAGGCCAAAGGAGCCCAAGACGCCGAGCCGGTTCAGCATGAGCGGAAAGGTGACGGACAAGACCGATGCCCAGAACAGACAGGTGGCGACGGCCCAGGCCATGCCAACCTCGCGATGCGACAGCGGAAACACCTCGGCGGCGTAAGTAAACGGCACGGGGCCTTCGCCAGGCGAGTAAAAGGCGGCGAAAAGGTAGACGAAGAGGGCAACAAAGGCCATGTGCAGCTTGCTATCCTGAGGCATAATCTTGCTGCTGCACAGGCCGGCAGCCAGTAACGTCCAGGCCATCTGCGGAAAAGTAAAGAGCAGCAGCGAGCGGCGGCCAAAGGTGTCGATGGTCCAGATGGCAGGAAAAGCGAAGAGGAAGTTGACGAGGCCGAAACCCCAAGTCGCCATGAGAGCGTCGGTGGGAGAGGCGCCAGCAACCTGAAAGACGGAAGACGAGTAAAAGGCAATGATGTTGATGCCACACATCTGCTGAGCAATCATGACGACAAACGAAGCCAACGTCGCCCTCCTCACCCGCGGGATGGTAAACAGCTCAACGAAGCGGCCAACATAGTTACCATGAACGATGTACTCGCGCTCAACCTGCAGCTGAACATGGATATAGTAAAGGTCGCGGGCCGCCTGAACAGGGCTATTGCGTAACCGCAACAGCGAGGCCAAGGCGTCGCCATAGCGATCCTTCTTGATATACCACCGCGGCGATTCGGGACAGAAGTAGATGAGGATGACGAGAGGGACGGCGGGGATAAAGGCTGAGCCTAGCTGGTAGCGCCAGGCTGAGGGACTGATCTTGAGGCCGATGAGGTTGGCGCAGGTGCCGAGGAAGATGCCGAAGGCGGTCCAGAGTTGCCAGCTCATGACGAGGGCGCCGCGGATGGGGGCGGGCGAGTTTTCGGCGGCGAAGATGGGCACTGTTCCAGCCATCATCATCATCATCATCGTCAGCCTCAGCTTCACCATCATCTCTCCCTCTCTCTCCCTCCCTCTCTCCCCAGGAACTCACCCGTAGACGCCTTGGTCCCCATGCCAACCCCCAGCAGCAGCCGACACCCCAACAACTGAACCCAAGTATCGCAAAACGCACAAGCCAGAACCGGCCAAAGACAAAAGTTGGCCGCCACAAAGATGGTCCCCCTCCTCCCAAAGTAGTTGTTAATCGGGTCTGAAAGCCAGCAGCCAAACAGCGCCGTCCCGATATACGGCGCCGCATTCACCAACCCAACAAGAATCTTGTCCTGCATCTGCGTCGACCCTATCCCCAGCGCCGCCGGAAACTGCAGATTCGCCCCGTTGGATCCCGTCTGGTCCCATCCCTGGACCGCGGCGCCGATGGAGCAGGTGATGATGGTCAGGTACAGCACCTTTGGGATGCGCCACTTGTACAGCACCTCATTGCGCAGGGCTTCGACCTCGGCTTCCGTCAGCGCCTCGTCGCCTGTGATGTCTTCGTAGCCCGTAGGGTCTTGCGCGACGAGCGCGCCCTTGCGCAGGATATCGCGATGGGCTTCGAGGCCCTTTCGTCGGCAAAAGTCATCGACGTTGGCGAGCAGCGTCCGTCGCGGGATGCCGATGAGCGGGTTCTTGATCCTACAGCATCGGCTTTAGCGATTCCTGAAAAAAAAAAAAAAAAGACGATGGGAAGAACACTGACCTCGCTTCGTAGTTGTCGTTGATATCCACGCCATGATCCCTCCGATCCCCAGCCTCAGCCGACGAAGAGGCATGAAACCGCCTACCACCCAGCAACGTCAGCCTCACAATCTGTCTCCCACCCAAGAGAATCAAGGCAAAGGAAAAAAACAAAACCAACCCAGCAGCCGCCATCAAAGACCCGCAAAGAAAGAAAAAAAAAAGAAACAAACAAACAAAGCGGTGAAATCCCCTCCTACGCCGACGACCGGCGCACACACAGAGAGAGACGAACGATGACAAGAGGCAGCAGCAGCCTTTTTCACCCCAAAAGCCACAAAGTCTTTTTTGTACGAATAGGTAGGCTTCCTTCGTCGGACATGGGTATCGGACACGGAACGTCACACACACACAGACGCACACACGCAAGCAACTCACACCGACCATGACCACTCACACACTCACACTCACACACACACAACTCACATAACAAGGACTTGGCGCAGACCGACGGCGTGGGGGGTTCCGACTCCGTTCTTCACCTCGAGCAAAAGGTCCCCCGATCCGGAGAAGTCCAGGCCAAACTCAATCAATCCGCTGTTTCTCTTTGCCCCCCCGCCTCCGCTAACCGGCCCGGCAGAGGCATGCAATATCGTGACCCGTGTTCCCTGCACCGTCAGCTCAGGTCAGCCCTGCGAGAGTGCCTCTTTGACTTGTGGCTTTGCGTAAGGAACACCAATGATGTCTCCAACATGTCATTCATCTCCCAAGCATACATACTCGATACATACTCCCGTAATACACACTCACTCACCCAGGCATCCGTACTTACCTATCCGTAGTCCTCGTCCGCTCGCGCTCCCCGGGCCTCGGCCGTCGCCCCACTCGGCCTTCGCCCACCCGCGGACCCGCCCCGACCACCTCCGGATCACGCCTCACGCCTCATTCACCCAGCCCCGGTCTCTAATCAAGCCTTTTCTCTTCAATTCTACCTCAGAGGCCTATCCAGTAAGCCTTCCATCTCCGGGTAAACCCCCCATCATCGTCCGCCAAGCCAATGGCCCGCTCTCCCTTCAGCCCTAACCGTCTCTCAGACCTCCTCCGACAGCCAGGTCATGCGAGCTGCTGCCTCGGCTGTCCACGGTGTTAAACGGGAGAAGAGAGAAAAAAAAAAAGAAAGAAAAGATAGCCAAAGCGCTCGAAAGTAACCAGGTATGCATGCATAATGACACGAACCGACGCCATGCTCGTCTCGAAAACCAAACCGTCTCGTCGCGTCCAAGTCGCTATAGAACACAAGCAGAGACACGGAGAGGAAAAGGCCATGTCATGCCTATCCTCTCCTCGTCTTGGTCCGTCCGCTACCCGCCGTCCCCTGTCGGCTCATGGCCACGCCGCCCGCGCTGCTCTGTCGGCTCATCGGCGTGCCCCCCGTCGCCTGTCCGTTGACGCCTCGTCCCGGACTCGACTGATCGCGCACGCTGCTGGTGGGCAATCCGACGCCAAACGATTCCCGCAACACTTCGGCCTCGTTCTCGCGGCTCACCTTGGCCAGCGACATGAACCTGCCCGCCTGGTAAGGCGTCGCAATGGCCTCGAATGTCTTCCGCAGACCCTTGGGGTTGTCCAGGTGGCTCCCCGGGCAGCGTCCGACGTCGTATTGCTTCAGACAGGCCATGATTTGAAAGTCCATGGCCACTTCCTTCTCCGACAGCGCGTTCGGAAGCGATTGCTCTCCCTTGGAGCTGACCTTGGTATATGGCGGATAGGGCGGCACTGCTGGCATCTTGGGCGTGCATTCGGGCCCGTGCATCAGGTCCAGGTTCGACGGAAGCTCAAAGGTTCCGATGCCCTCAATCCCAAACAACTTGTCGTCTGAAAAGTTGCTCTGGGCCGCCACCCGCGTGCTTCGAGTGGCGTGCGACGGCTGACGTTCCATGGCGGGCGCCGACGACGACGGCGGCTGTAGCTGAGCATCGCCGTCGCCTGCCTCGTGGTCAGCGTTGCCAGAGTCGCTAATCCCTTGAGAAGCCGACGAGTCGTTGCCGATGGAGCGGTGACGAAGGATGTGGTTGTGGGACGCGAGCGCCGCCGTGTTGTAGTGCATTGAAAGCTCCTTTTCCGTAAAGAGGCTTGCGAGGCTGTATGGAGGCCCCTGCTTCCTGGCCTCGATCCGGGCCTTCTCCGACTGCCAGTAGGGCGTCGTGACGCTCGGGTCCAGCGCCCGTCGCGTCGGCGCAGGTGAACCATCGTCGTCACCAGCATTGCGCTTCCGCTTCTTGCTCTCTCCGAAGCCGTCGTGGTTATCGGCAGCCTCCTTGCGGTTCCGCGTCGATCGCTTCCCAGGATGCCCGCCGGGGCTGCCGGGGCCCGGGAGGTGGAACTGGTTGGGATTGAGGAGCAGCGCATGGGAGTCGCTCGTCTCAAAGGCCTCCTTCTCCTTCACCAGCCGAGCTTTCTTGGTATTGAGGTGGTTGACCAGCCGGTCGCGCATGGTCGAGTTGAGGGCATGGTGCTCCCGCTTGGCCGTCTCCATCTTGAAAATGTGCGTATTCTTGTACTGTTGCACCTTGCGCTCGTAGTCATTCTGTCGCGGCAAACAATTAGCAAACAGCCAACATCAGCAGCGCATTTCTGCCCTCTTACCTTGGACTGCGTAAGCTGGTAATCGCGAGCCTCGAGAACGTCCTGAACGTCAGACATGAACTGAGGAAACTGCAGGCCAGCCATATCCATCAGGCTCCGGGCGTTTTCGGCGCGCACAGTCATGGCCGTAGCCTGCTTGTATTCACGCTGGACCTCGCCAGCGACCTCGACGGCGTTGGAGGCGTAGGGGTCGAACTTCTGTAGCTTGTTGAGCTCCAACTGGATCCGCTGGAGCTGATCACGGTAGGCCGAATCCTTGTCGTGCTGGAACTTATCCGTCAGGGCGGCGAGGCGCTCCATGACGACCTGGCGCTTGCGATCTCTCTTGGACTGCGACGACTCGGCTCGGCTGGCAGCCAGGGCCAAGGGGAGAACGGGGTCGCTCGCAGCCATGGCGCGTCGGCGAGGACGTGAGACTTTGGAATGCTCGATGGGGCCAGTGGAAGCTTTGCAGAGGACCGGAATCCGCCTCGTGACGAGAGAAATGCGAGGGTGGCTGGGGGAAGGATGAATATCGGTGGTTTTGAGGAGAGGGAAGTGTATCCAGGACCAAATCCACGAACAAGACAAGATCAAAGAGGCAAAGATGCAGAGCTGAAGATGTCGTCGACAGAAGGTATAGCCGTGAGGGCGAGCAGTGCAGAGGCAACGATTTGGTTGGGATGCAGAAAAGCCGCCGGCTCGGGCTCCTCTCAATTTGGCGGGTGACGGCGGTAGCGGCCCGGAGAATTCACCGCCTGCCCAGAACGGTAAGGCTGCGGCATGGGGAGGCGCCTGTGATTGGCTGCGCCGTTGAAGCCCGCAGATTCATTGCTGCCTGCCTACCTCCTATTGTCGGCCTCTAATGATTCATGAACCAGAACAATAGTGAAAAGCGGCAAGTTCACAGCGTATTGTTCTTGCTGTCCTGCCTCTGTTTACTATATGGTATCAGAATATGGGTATTGGTGCTATGACGCCAATTGTCTTCTTGTTTGGTTCAGCAATTCGAGTCGCATTCAAGCCGCCCAAGGCTCCATACATACCAGGTGGGACCCTTCGAGAGCCGCTGCTGTTCACCACTTCTCGTCTTCTCTACTCTTCTGTTCAGCTCATATTAACCAATTGAGACGATATTCCCTCTCTTGAGCTTTCTCTCTGACTGGCTTCCCTCGATGCTTCGAAAATTAGTCCTCTGTTGAGCCCTCATCTCCGGATTTCCTGTTCTATCTCGTACATCCTCTCCATGGCCAGCCAAGTCCATCACTCCTCCTCGTAATACCTCCATCGAATCGCAACTCAACTCTCATAGCCCGCTCCTCAGCTTCTGCAGCTGGCTCATCAGCCCAAACCCTCCAGGCTGCGTCCGCGCCTCAGTCGGCTTCCCTTCCCTCCTCCCACTCGCCAGCATCAAGTCCCGATGCCTATCCTCAACCATCCTAGCCAAGCTGTCGATGAACCGATACCGGCCTTTCTCCTCGGCCGTACCCTTCCACACCGTCGCCAGCTCCTTGAGCTCCGCAACCCTGGCGGCCGCCTTCTCGATGCCCTGTACGGCCGCGTCCTCATCGTCAGCGGCAGCGGCGCCCAGTAGGCTAGATATCTCGTCGCGTAGTCGCCTCAACGCCTGCTGCCCCTTTTCCTCCGAGCTCTGCTGTTCTGATCCGGGCTCCGGCGCCGAGACGGATAGAAACGATGATCCCACCGACACCTCGGATGGAGGGAAGCTAAAGTCCATGGCGGCGCCGAATATCTTGATGACAGAGTCGAGCTGGGCCCTCACCAGCGTCAGTGTCTGCAGCTGCTTGATGCACTCAGGATCCTCGGCCTCGTCGCCCGTAGATTTCTCCTCCTTCTCCTCCTCTTCCTTCTCTCCGTCTCCTTTGGGCGCCGGCTCCCGTGGCAAACCGCCAGGCACAAACTGGCGCACATGCTCCTGCAGCGTCTCGTGCAGCGTCTCGGAGAGGCTGACCGTCTCGCCCCGAAGCAGTTCCACCTCGTAGGTCAGCCGACTCCCGCTCTTCAGTATATCATCAGTCAGCTGCGTCAGCGTCTCCGTCAAGGTCGTCGTCTGCCCGTCGAGCTGCGAGACGAGAGCCTGTGCGCGAGCGGAGAGGTCGGCCAGCGGCATCGTCTCCGTCTTTGTCGGCGCCGGCAGCGTGGCGTTGAGAAAGGCAGTCGGGTCGAATGACGACTTGAGAAAGGGCCGGAGGAATTCATCCGAGGTGTGGCTCGACTTGGGCTGCACCTCTTCCTCGTCAACGGCTGCTTTCCGCGGTGATGCCGTGCTGCTGAGCCTTGCTTCGGACGACATGATGGCTTTGGCTTGTCGATCCGCCCTCCACCGCCCGTTGAAACAAGATTAAGACGGAATCGATACCCGTAGGCCTGTCGGGAAGTCGGAACAGAGGCCTACGGGTGCTTGACTTGTTCGTTGAAGTTGGTGCCATGACTGATATGCCGACAGCCGACGATAACCCGAGCAGCCATCGTCTCGTCATCGAGCAACACTAGAGCCTCTTTAAACCAACCACATTCGCCCTCTCCCGTCCCAATGCACGACCTACCGCATTCTTCACACAGCCAAAGCACATCCAAGCCATGAGCGAGACCTCTGACGAGATGCGCATCGATCCCGCCCGCGCCGAAGCTCTCATATCCCGCCTGGCCTCGGTCAAAGACCGCATCGCCGCCCAAGCCCAAGGACGAAATGTACCTATATACCGCTACGTCGAGGGCACAAGAGAACATAAAGATGCTGACTCCCGCTCAATAGGTCCGTCTCGTCGCCGTCTCCAAGCTCAAGCCAGCAAACGACATCCTCGCCCTACACCGAGAACCAGGCTCGCACGTCCACTTTGGCGAGAACTACGCTCAGGAACTGAGTCAAAAGGCCGATCTCCTCCCCCGCTCCATCCAATGGCATTACATCGGCGGCCTGCAGTCTGGTGAGCTTCTTCTTCTCCTCTCGATCCCGTATCTAGCTGACCGCATCGCCTCTCAAAAGGCCGCTGTAAAATTCTGGCCAAGATCCCCAACCTCTTCTGCGTCTCCAGCGTCGACTCCTCCAAGAAAGCCCACCTCCTCGAATCCGCCCGAGCCGAGCTCCTCGCTTCGGACTCCTCGCTACCCAAGCTCTCGGTTCACGTCCAGGTCAACACGTCGGCCGAGGAGGCCAAGTCCGGCTGCCCGCCCGGCGCCGAGACCGTCGCTCTGTGCCGCGAAATCGTCGAGTCGTGCCCTAGCCTCCGTCTACTCGGTCTCATGACTATCGGTGCCATCGCCCGCAGCAAGGCCGCTGCCGAGGGCGACGTCAATGAGGATTTCGTCTCTCTGACGAAGCAGCGGGACCTGGTCGTCAAGGAGCTTGGCTTGGCTCCGGAGAGCCTCGAGCTGAGCATGGGCATGAGTGAAGACTTTGAGGGCGCCATTGCCATGGGGAGCGGCGAGGTTAGGATTGGCAGCACCATCTTTGGCCTTCGGCCGGCCAAGTCGGATGCCAAGATTCAAGAATGAAGCTCACCAATCCGCTGACCGTCGACTCCCCCTTTCCAACTGAAAACATGTACAACTTTAATCCTTATATTATGATTGCGCAAGACTTGTGGTATCACCGCCATGACTACAACATTGAGAAAGATGCCTCTCCTTCATACTGTTTCGACTCCCGGCCGCAGACCCCCCCTCGTTCAGGTTACCATGACGCTGCGGAACGAGTTTGAGATGTCGTCTCTGCTGAGCGGCTCACGCGGTTCAGGCGCCGGCGACTTTCCCAAGGCCAGCCTCTGCTGCATGAGCCTCAGCAGGAGTGACGGCACCGACTCGTCGGTTGCCCGGACGGTCAAACGAATCATCTGCCAGACAGCGTCAGTATCTGCAAAGGGGGGTGGGGGATTCCTTGTCCTTACCTGGTTGGCATAGTTGGGCTCGAGCCTCATGAGGCAGCCAAACTTGCCCCCCTCTGACGTGTGAAGGACGCTGGCTCCCACCAGGTTCTTGGGATTAGGGTCGACCATGTCCAGCAGGCCCCATCTGAAGCCGCGGACCGTCGATGCTACGAAGTGCTCCGTGAGCTCCCTGCCGCTGGCCTTACCGGGAGACAGGCCGAATATCTCTTGAGCTTCGCGGGCGCCGGCGCCAATCTGCTTCCATCTCTTGAAGAAGTCTTCCGCCGACAGTTCGGCCGGCTCCATAAACTTGTGTGCCGCCACGGGCAGCTTCAACGTCAGCGCCTGCAGGGCTCCGGCCAGGTAGCTCACCCGCATCGTCGGGCTCTTTTCGAACATCCTTTTGGCCTCAAACATGGTCACCTGCTGAGTCTGACCGCCTGGCGCAATGGTGCTCTCGGGGAGGTTCTTGATGTCCCAGCCGAGTCTGCCTTTTTCACTCTCGTCCAGATCCAGCGTGGTGGTGAACGAGGTCATGGGCCCGGGTGTCCTATTGGCGAAGTAAGTGATGAGGCAGGCCATCTGTCCGCGGTACTCGGACCGCACTCCGACCTGCACCTGGCCATCTTCGTAGAGCACACCGTCTGCCTTTAGCATGAGCCTCTCGAAGCCGTCTTCCCATCCGGGCGATAGGTGCGCAGCGCTGGCGAGGTTGGGTCCCTTGAGCGCCTTCGGGGCCTCCGTCTGGGACGGCGAGGTCATGTCCAGGCCGGCCAGATCCAAAGCCCTGTCGATATGGCCGTTGGCTCCGTTGACTCTACCGTCGGCCACGGGGGTGGCCGAACTAAAGGTCCTCTTCAAGCCCCCGGCCATGGCCATACCGAGCTCTGAGCCGTCGGCGTTGGCGTCTTTGCCCCCGACAACCCAGGTGCGGCGGTCGCTGGTGTTGGCGTGCTTCTGGTGAAGCCTGGATAGGAGGGCCGACTCCCTCTCGGGGAAAGGCGGCATCTCGTCACAGACGGTCCTCAGAAGATCGTCGGTCGGCATCCTCGCCAGCGTGAGATACTCGCACGCCCTCTGCTGCATCTCCGAGTCGAGCGCATGGCTGTAAAACTCAAACGTCTGCAGCAGTTGCGGTTTGATCTCGGGAAACAGGTTGACAAACTTGATGAAGCACGAGAGAATCATGGCACGCGTGCCGGAGGAGCAGGCAGTCAGCTTCCCCTGGAGAGCGAGGAACTGCTCAATGGGGCTGCAGCGCGGCTGTCCTGCCACCAGATGGCCGAACTCGCCGAGGAGGTAGGCGCCTATCTTGAGGAGCGTCTCGTGGCAGTGCTCCAGCTTGATGTGTTGGAGGATGTTCTGCGAGGCATAGACCTGGAGCTCCTCGTTGTTGGTGACGATCTGGATGACGCGCTGCCAGACCTCGTCGCTAACGTGGTCGCCGGCCATGGCGATGAGGCGGAGAGAGATGTCGACGTACCACTGCACGTCGGTGGCGTACTTTTCCGTGAGGATGGCAATCTTGAGCACCATTTCCTCGCGGATGGCAAAGTCTGCGTTTTGCAGGTACAGCAGCAGCTCGCCGACGATGACGCGAGCGTTTGAGGCGTCACACATGCTGTACAGCAGATCCAGGCCCTTGCGGCGGACGCTGATGTCGCGGTCTTTGAGGGATCCCAGTATGATGTCCTGGTGCTGCTTGATGGGGGCCAGCGTCTCCGAACGGGCGGCCAGGTGCGTCATGGCCTCGAGCCCGAGGTAGCGGACGTTGGTCTCCCTGCTCTGGATGAAGCGGCCGAGGCGGCTGGAGATTTGCTTCATGAGGGCGTGCTCGGTATCGAGATGAATGATGAGATTTATGGCTTCGAAGAGGATGGCATTTTGCGCGTTGTTTTGCTGCACGTTCTTGTTGGACTCCATGGCCAGGTTGAGGATCCTCTCGAGAGACTCTCGGATCATACCTCGCACATGGGTATCGTCTGTCGTCACGTCGTGTAAGTCTCCAGACCGGCATTTTGGTTGGGCGAAGACTCACCAGAAGGAGCAAAGTATTGAAGCAGCCGCAAGAGCTTGACCTGCAGCCACGGGCAGGGAACCTTGTAGTAGAGGTAGTCGGTGGTGTACTCTCCGTCGATGACGATGCGCTTCAGTCTCGCGGCAGCCTTGCTGTAGGCTCCCTTGTATTGCTCCAGGTCGTCCTGCGCGAGTGTCATGATGAGAGACGTGACGGAGAGGGCGACGCCAAGATCAGCATCGTCCATGAGGTGGATGATGCGCTCGGCCCACTGAGGCGAGACGATGCCAGGGTGCTTTCGATAGAGCCGGAGCAGTGTCAGGGCAGCTTTTTTGCGAACAAAGGACTTTGATGTTCTGCGCCGCGGTCAGTATCATCGCGCTGCAGGGATATCTAGAGAACTCGAGCACTCACGGGGAAATCAACAGCCTGTGAACCTCGCCGCTCAAGGCTTCTCCCATCTCTCGTCCGCCGACATTGGCGATGGCATGAAGGGCCAGACAGTTGAAGAGCTCGTTGTTGTCGAGAAGGTCCTTCCGAATGCTGTTGACAACGAGATGTAGAAGCTCGTGCTTCTCGTGGAGGAAGAGCGTCATGGCGAGATAGCCAATCTGCTTCTCCGAGTACTTGTTGGCCGAGATGAGGTTGACGGCCTCGAGATGACCGAAATCAACGTTCCAGCCGAGGATGTAGATGTAGAGCAGCTTGCAGACGTATTTCTTCTTGTGATAGCCGCTGAGGTTGCCATCCTTGAACTTTTGGCGGATGTTGGCCAGCTCCTTGTTGATGCGCTTCTCCTCGAGCTCTCGCGCGCGGGCGTTTCTCAGGTCGGCGATGAACTGGACGAGCCCGCGCATATTGGCATTGCTGCTGCTGGAGCGGCCAAGGAAGCCAGAGCCGGCGGCCGACATGGCGACGGGTTGCTGGCCGCTATCGGATCGCGACTCTGCGGAGAGGATAGATGGACGTGTAGGTAGGTGGTAGTTGGTAGGTGAGGAGATAGGAGGGTAGGGTCAACGGTGGGCAATAGGCCAATCAGCGTCGACGATGGGCTTCAAGACGCCGGACCGACTTTGTCCTCAGCGAGCGGATGGCATAGTCAGTCAGTTGATGGTGACCGGGCTGGATGGACAGGCAGCCTGTCGGCGGTAGGGGGCCTCTGTGGTCGGGCGTCTGCGGCCTGGCGTCTGCGGCCTCGGGCCTGAGGCGTCCACTGCTGCTTGCCCGGGGCCGATCTACCGTCCGATGTATGTAGGTAGGTTAGTGTCTGTGGCGGCGGAGAGGCCCGATCAATCAGGCGGGATCTGGAACGATGAGGATGGAGGCGGCTCGGGAGGGCAGAGGCGCTGGATTCTCCGTGCGCAACGGCCCTGACAGGGGTCGAATCGCACGGAGAGAGTCCAGCTCTCGTTAGCGGTCATGCACAGTGTATGCGCGTCGAGGAACCGCCCCTTGCATCCTGCCACCCGCACCTTTGATCCGGGGCCCGCTTACATCAACATTCGGTTGCACCGCATCACCACCTACCGATTCTTCCACGTCGACAGGGCGTGCTTCTGGCTCCAATGCCATGTCAGTGCGTTGCCTCGGAGCCTCAGCCGCATGGCGCAAGCCGTCCCCGTCCATCTTCCGCCGAAGCTACGCCGTTGCCTCGGCCGGAGCTCCGCGCTTCCAGGTCTTCAACCGGCGCACCAAGTGGTTGCACAAGGAGCGGGCCGCCTCGAGACCCGATGAGAGCCGTCAGGCCGACTATCTAAAGGATGAGGTCGCCGCGAGGTTGACTGACAGGTTGCTTGTGTGTTGCTCCGTTCCTGACATCACGATGAGGGCGTCTCTGACACGCTGCGCTGCAGGATATCAAGCGTCATTTTCCCCGTGTGCTCGACCTGGGAGCGAACTCGTGCAACATCGCCCGAGCCTTGGTCAAGACCACGTCAGATGCGTCGAAGCCTGATTTGCCGCCGCCGTCTTCGAGGATAGGGGAGCTCGTGGCCGTTGACTCGTCCGAGACTCTCCTATATCGCGACGCCCACGACGAATTCAACACCAAGCTTAACATCACTCGACGGGTGTTGGAAGACGAAGAGAGCATACCGTTCGAACCCCAGTCGTTTGATCTGGTCTTGAGTTCGCTCAGCCTGCACTGGATCAACGATCTGCCCGGCATCCTGACGCAGATCAACAACGTTCTCAAGCCCGACTGCCCTTTTGTTGGTGCCATTCTCGGCGGCGATACGTTGTTCGAGCTGCGGACCTCCCTCCAACTGGCCGAGCAGGAACGTATGGGCGGAATGTCGCCTCATGTCTCCCCTCTGGCCGACGTGCGCGACGTTGGCGGCCTCTTACAAAAGGCCGGATTCAAGATGTTGACGGTCGATGTTGACGACATCATCGTCGACTACCCAGATACCTTTGCTCTGATGCAGGATCTGCAAGCCATGGCCGAGAATAATGCCGTCCTGGGAAGGGAAATGGGGCCGATTCGCAGAGACGTCCTCTTGGCCAATGAGGCCATCTACAGGTCGCTTCATGGCAACGCCGACGGATCTATTCCAGCCACTTTTCGCATCATATACATGATTGGCTGGCGTGAAGACGCCAACCAGCCGAAGCCGTTGCCAAGGGGCAGCGCCGAAGTGAACCTGAAAGATGTATTGGAAAAGTGATGGCATTGGTGCGGCACCAACGCCCCTCGGCTTATTTTTCGTGGCCTGTTTGTAACACCATAACTACCATGGTCCTGGGACGCCGCAGTGAGATTCAAAGTTTCATGTTTTTTTTTTTTCCTTCTTTTCCGTTTTCTGATCTCTATGTAGTAGGACTTGATGTATTCGTCCAGAACGGCCGGGTGACCCTGTGCCAAGTAAGGAAGGAGGGTAAAAAAGCCCTGGGCGTTCAGGCCAAGCATCTTCACACCCTGCGCCAGTCTGTCATTGTCCGGCCGATGCAACCCAGTCCGGCGACATCGACGAGCTTCTCGTGCCAGCTCAACAAGACGCTCAAGGAGCTCGAGGCCGGTTCGTTGGTTCCGCCAGGCCGGCCACCAATCTGGCTGAACCCCCCGGTCGGTTGCGGCACGACCTTGACCGGCGATCTCGACCCGGAGGTGCTCCCCATGGCCATGCCCTTGTAGCTGGAAGAAGGTGGCGAAGCTGGTCAGCGGCCAGACCCACGAAGTCCAGGACTCCAACTCACATGTACTTCATCAGCACGTCCAAGCATTCGTTGCCGCCGGGAGAGTCGTAAATGCCTCTCAGTAGGGGGGTCATGTCGCTGGCCTTGATGGACTGGAGGACCTCGATGATGGTCTGCATATGCGCCTCCTGAGCGATCGCAAGGCTGCGTCAGCGAATAACCACACGACGGAGAGGTGTGGGCACCTTTGCAGCGTCAGGGCCCTTGTAGACGGGCATCTCGAGACAGCCACGCAGAGCGCCTCCGGCGTCGCCCCCGCGCAGAAGCTGACGGACCTGACCGGCGAGCTGGCGGACCTCGGCCTCGGAGATGTCGGGCTGAGGCGGGTGCAGCGTCGAGGTGTCGAAGTTGACGCTCGAGTCCTCGGTCAGCGCATCGATGTTGATTGTGCGCCAGGAGTCACCCAGCGTCGCGTTGGAGTGCTGCTGGATGATGGACATGATCGGGGAGAGACGCCCAGCAACAGCCGGGGAGGATCGGGAACGGTCGTGAGGCGAGAGAGGTTCGAGGGAATGAACCGGAGCTCAAGCTCGCTGGTCGGCCGAAGCGCAACGTCACTCGGAGGCGCGGCGGCGGATTTCCCGGAGGGCACGTGAGCATTGCCTGAATCCCTGGCGAGGAGAATATCGCTTAAGTAAGCGGCCGAGACGCCTACCTCTTTTTGATTGCTGAAGGCAGCCATGAATTCTTTCGGCTTAAGCGAGGTGGCGATGCAGCCGTCCAGGCGGACGAATGGACAGACAACGGGCGCAGCGATAGGCCGTTGCCTCGCGGACAAGGTCGGCCAACCGTCGTCGATGACGGTCACAAGCACTCGATACGACACGTCGTGGACGGGAGCCGCAGTCCGTCCCGGTGGTGGCGCTCATCGGGTGACGCGCACACACACATACACACACATACACTCGCGAATACACACGAGAGAGCTATGTATATCGAGCGAGGACGAGAGGAGAGAGAAAAGGGGGCGGAGACGGATGTAGTTGCCGACGCCGGGGCCACGCAAGCCCTTCCCGCGCGGTCCGAAGCTCCAACTAGGATGACGACGGGCGAAGCTGGACGAAGCAGAAGAAGAAAGCGAAGGACGGACGACCTGTCAGCGGGACGAATACATACGAATACAGGGCTGTGCCTGCGGCGGAGGGCCTATCCGGATCCCGTTCGTTGGAAAGCTTCGGGCCGTTTGCTTATGCGTTGCGGCGAGGCTACCTGTTAGCGCTCACGCTCACGCTGCCACGAAGAAAAAGACCCCTGGACCGGATCGGAGCGTTACATGTCGTCTTTGTTTTCGTTTTGATTCTGCAATTTACGTCGTCGTTGGTTGCCTTTCTTTTCCCGGCATAAGAACTTGTGGCACTCGGCGCCGACGGCTCGGGTCCCGGGAGGTCGAGTTCTGCTGCCGGGACGGACGTCGGACCCGGCAACCGGTTTCTGTGCATGGTAGCCTGTGCATGCACTAATGTACGAATAGGTGTGTGCAGTGATGAGTGATAGGACTACATCCGGGGTTCTCTGTCCTCTGGGTGGATCCGGAATCTGCGATGAGGCGGGTGCCTTTGTCCACGTGGAATGACGGCCACTGCATCATCGCAGGTTGGCATCCTTGGAGGATATGGAGATGCCATCTACCAGCCTTTGTCGCCGACACAAACAGCCGTCTGCTGCCGAAAGCAAACCTTTGACATGACGGTCGGGCCCGTGCGCTTTGTCTGGAGGAACGGCAAGGGCCGGCGCTTTGTCGTCGTCTATAAAAGGCATCTGCAGCGTGCAACAGCTTGGTCCGAGTTGTTTGGCCCCCCCCCCTTTCCCCTTCCAGCCTTGTTCACCATGGGCCTGCTGGAGAAGTGAGCGGCAGAGAGACGACTCCGCAACTTGACCGGTTTCTGGAAAGCTTCTACGAGGGAAGACGGGGGGGCAATCTGCCGGGGTGGGACTTGATTCATCCCTGCTCTGGTGGCTACGAATCACATGTCCGGGGGGCATTCTCTGATGAGCCGTGCCAGGCATGGTGCTTGGCTCGGGCCTCGATGGACAAGTTGTCATGTTCCTTGCGTGGGAATATGAGTGAATGAATACTTCGCACATATGAGTTGAGCATTTGCCGGCGAAGCATTTGCATTTTTTTTTTTGGCCGTCGTCGGGCTCGCCGACTTGCGAGATTGATGATTTAAAGGAAGGGGGTTTGTGCCCGACGGCTACCATCCCTCGTCTCCCACGTCGAGCTGATGCTGAGCTCATGGTCGGCAAAGCTGACGCAAGGGGAAAAAGGGGAGGGATAACCTTTTAGGACAGTCACACGTCTCGGACGAAAAAGAAACCGAGGGCCAAGGAAGCTACTAGGCCTTGAGCTGATCCCGATTGGAGATGCCGCACAGATGGAATCGTCGCGAGGTAGGTTCAGGTCGTCTCATTAGCCGGCGAGAGCTGTGGCGAGGGCTGGACGAGGGCTGGTGCTGGTCAAAGGGCTGGCTGGCTGGCTGGCTGGCTGGCAATAGGGCCGACGGGATAAACGAGGACGACGGGAGCGGGAGCATCCCCGATCGGGAGCAGCGGCCGGGAGCACCGCCCGGGAGCACCGACCGGGGAGCGAGCATGATTGGCGGCTGAGGATTCGTCATGATGACTCTTTTTTTTCTGTTAGGCGACGCAAGCTTTTGCATGGCGATATTGGCCCCCATTGGCCCCTCCGGTCTTGCTCTCAATGGCTGTTGCTGGGCGTGTCTGTAGCGCGAGCCGCACTTTGACGGGCCGTGTGGTGGCAGCCCTTGCAATACATACATACATACATCTATTACACGGAAAAGAAGAAAACGGAGGCTTTCTCAGTAGAGGCGAGGGCTTACCGGGCCAGGGCCGGTCTAGCTGCCCGATAGGAGGCGGAGCGATGGAACAGATGACGGAGCAGGGGAGATGGATGGTTTTGAGGTGGGCGAGGAGGACATGACACGCTCCGTCAGTCACCCTCACTCACTCACACTGAACAAGACGTTGTTTCTTTTCCGTTCAGGCGACCGTGAATGTACATACATACATACATACACACAGCATCCTCGTACCCGTGCGACACTGCCGGGCTCCACGGCCGGGGTAAGGGGAGAGAGAGACCCGAGCCCATGGGCCCACCCGCGGCATGGGCCGGGAGTGTGTGGAGCGATGGCAGGGCTGCTGGCTGTGTTGTGGTGGATTGATCGTGGCCCATTATTGATGGGGAGCAGCCTGTAGGAGAGAGAGAGAGATGGGATGAAGGTTGTGATGGGATGGAGCAGCACAAACCACCACTGCAATAACAGCAGCAACAGCTGCTGTTATTGCAGTGGTG
>NJES01000287.1:0-22595 GCA_002591395.1 Ophiocordyceps camponoti-rufipedis | reverse complement strand
GCAGAAGGGAGAGATAAGGAGAGAGAAGGGAGGAGGGGAGTGGAGGAGAGAGGGAGTGGGGGGGGGGGGAGAGAGAGAGGAAGAGAGAGAGAGAGAGAGAGAGAGAGAGAAAGAGGAAGAAGAAGAGGAGGGGGGGGGGGGGGGGGGGGGGGGGGGGGGGGGTGGGCGTGGAAGAATGGTGGGGAAGAAACGGGATGCGGCCTGGCGCCGGAAAATGAAGGAGAAGAATCGAGTAGGGAGAAAGGGTCTCCGGCCTGCCGACCAGCTCGACGCGGCTACGATTGCGTCGTGAGAGACCAACGGGGGTGCCGCGGAACGGAGAATGAAGACGGGGGAGTTCGCCAGCCGGTGGTGGTGATGACTGGAGGCTTTGTTTTCCCCTAACCCTGTCACTACCATGGAAGGTAGGTCTTGCCAAACTAGCGACAAAAAGAGGCCTGGTGGGCCTGAGGCGGGAGGAGGGCGGGTAGGAGGTAGCTGCAACAGGGGGTGCGACCCCAGCCAGACCGCACAGTGCGGACGACTTACCTGGTAGCTTGCCCGTGGCCTCTCCTGGATTTCTACTGAAGGGCTGTCGCGCAGCTCACCATCTACGGGCTATCAGAGTATCGCAAGACCCGGGCGGCGTCCATCCACCACTCAAGAGAGCTGTTGGCTGAGCGCGGGCGAGACGGTCCCGCGCCTTCGCACTGGCACCGCCCCCCGTTCGCCAGGGAGTGCGAGGCCCCGAGACGCTCCAAGACCTCCCGAGACCCCCCATTACCTCCCGCTACAGCCACAGAATTTGGAGGCGGCGAGCTACTAAAGGGCCACGCTGCAGGGCCCGGATTTCTCGAGAGGTCACACAGTGTCAGACCATCGCCCCCCCCCTCACGGCGACTTCAATTCTGGTGGAAGCTCTCGAGGGAAGTCCAGATTTTAATGCCCGGGTACTGCATCAGGTACCTGGCATATGCGCGAACCCAAGCAGCCCTAGCCTGTACCTTGGCCTGCATGCTGTTAGCCTTTTGGTGTCGGGAGAGTACCTCCAAGGAGTCCGCTCCTCCGCCACGTCCCTTCCCGACAGACTACCACGTGATTCAACTCCCACGTCGCCGGCGGTCAAGGAGCAATGGATCTTCTCGTCAAACGACTCCTAGGTAATCACGGGCATCCTCATGAACCGCTTTACCAGGCCGAAGTCACTGCACCGTCAAACCTAAGTTCTGTGCAGAAACACGGCATTCTACGGAATCTTTCTACTGCCAGTGGATGCCGCTCGACATCTAGACAGATCCCGGCTTGTTGATACATATTTTTTTTCTGTCCTTGCGCCCTTGCAGACTCCCTCAGACCTTCAATCCCAGCTCATCAGCAAACGGTAGTATGAACAAGTCTCCCGCGGTAGACACGGTCGCTTTGCCGCTCAAGAGGGCTTTAGCTGTCTGTCCAGGTGGTTAGTCTCTCTGCACCAACTCGTAGGCTTCGGCTCGAGGCATCTTACCGCAATCACCTTATCCGCAGTGACGGAGTCGAAGCTGCGAACCACTTCAGTCACGTCCGAAGGCTTGCCTCTGGTCACAATGCCTGATCCGGCCAGTAGCATGCTAGGATTTCGCAATTGAGCCTTGTCCAATGCCTCAAATTTGGCATTGGCAATGGCTCTGCTCACGTCTTCCTTCTTGACGGAGCCTTCCGCGACGGACTTGAGTGCCTTGGCAGTGGCCAGAGCTGCCTTGCGAACGGAGGAGGCAGGGCCAGACATCTGAATGGCCAGCAGGCCCGCGTCCGAGTACGCCATGTTGGACGCCGAAACGGAGAGGTTGGGCAGCGCCGCACAGTCCTTGCCGAGCAGACTGAAGCCATGAGTCCATTTAATGGTAGGCTTGCCACCGAGAAGGGACGCCAAGACGGGAATCTCGGGTTTGGAGCCGGTCATGTCGGAGCCCGGAAAGGCAATGACCATCGAGTTCTCGCGGCCATCGTGGTCTATCCGCTGCTCCCCACCGTGGTATTTTGACGCTTCGATCTTGAGCGTCTGCCCGCTCTGAGAAGAGGCGGGCACGTCTGCAAAGAATTGGCTGATCCACTTGGACAAATTGGATGGCGAAGCACCGTCTGCCACCACGGCAAAGTTGGTCTTCGAGTAGACGAGGTCGGCAAAGCTGGCGATGTACTCCTCGTTCAGGTACTTGTTGTATGGTGCTGCAGACGAAAGGTAGACGGGGGCACCGAGACCGGTGTGGAATGCGACGGCATGTGCGTTATCGAGCGCGAGAGAAGGGGCGCTGGCTTGCACTGCGGCCTGCTTGTAAGGCAGTACCCTCTGGACGTCTTCGTGAAGCTCGTGTGCTGAGCCAGTATTAGCCTCGGCCTTGCAGACAGCCCCTCTGATAAGGCCTTACTCGTGTATTTGGTCATGGACACGACCTCGGCCAGCAGTTCCGCGAAGAAGGGCAGATCTTCACGGAGGAAGCTGGCCTCGAGGACAAGGACTTCGCGGGTGTGAGAGGCGGCCAATTGACCACCAAGAAGCTCCGACTCTCGCTGGATGCGAAGGGCTGACCGTCTCTGCGTGGTCTGCATGGGGGTTAGCTGATGTCGTGGCCTGCAAATCATGACTTCATGCTTCACCTTGAAGGCAAACTCTTCCAGGCCAACCGTCAGGCCAGGCAGCGGTTGGTATCGGGTACCGGCCTTGGCGATAATGGCCAGCTTCGCCGTCGGGCCGTGAGCATCCCTGGAGGCGACCCTCAGGCCGGATACCTCGTCCGTCTGGAAAGCTCCCGTCGAGGCGGCAGCGGCAAAGCCACGACGCCGGAGCGGGATGGCGCTGCAGGAGAGCCGGGCTGCGTGCTGCGCGGGTCTTGCGAGCGAGTGTCTCGAGATCATGGCCGCAGCTGTTCTGGTTTTGGACGATGGACAGTTCTGTTGACGGAGAGGAGCTGTGTCTTGTAACAACTCCGAGATTCTCTGGAGGAGCTGTCATACCTAATCACGTGGTTCTGGTTGGCCAGCTTCTCGGGCAGCGGGCAGCGGGCAGCGGCATCTTGTAGAGGTACTTGTAGACCTGTGATCACCGGCTGCTGCGGGCACTCTATTGAAGTATCACATACAATATCTACCTAGGTACCTGCTTGTGGGTGGAAAAGTCTGTCAAAAAGTCTATCATTGTTCGCCGATTTTTCAGCAGCCGCAGTCACTTCTCTGACTTTCGCATGCTTCACACCAACTCGCGAAAAGAAAAAGTCGATAAATGATTGGACCAGCGCACGCCTCTGCACGCAAGACTATCTTCCCCTCCTGGCCTGTCTCTCGCACAAGCATCGCGGCTTTTGGCCGTCCGCAGCAGAATATTTCAATGAATCGTCGGTAGCAACGGTGCCAGCTCTAGAGATAGTGAGAGCATCTCTAGGAGCAAAGCAATGCTTGTTGTCCGTTTCTCCGCCGCCATCCCGATGCCCAGACCGCTGACATGTCAGTCCACAGACAAAACACGCCGCCGAGCTTTGCGCTCTCCTCGTTGACGATCTCTTTGGCGAGCTGCCGTCGGTATGACGTACGACTGGCTGGCAAGGCCTCCGGAGGCTAACCTGTTCTCCCCATCAGAGAATTATCGCCGCACTGTTTTCCAGAGGACGATCCAACATCAACCAGCTTGCGCAAAATACCTCACTAAGCCTGCGGCATCTTCGCAATGGCCTCGGCATTCTAATCCAGCAAAACCTGTTGTACCACAGCACTGAAGACGGGTCGGGCCTGACAAGCTACGAAGCCAACACAGACGCATGCTACAACCTCGTGCGTTCGGGAAAAATACTCGAAGTCGTCGAGAGCCAATATGGGACTGCAGAGCGCGAACTTGTTCAGACGCTCATGTTGCTAGGCTATGCTCGGGTTGCCGATCTCGGTCAAGCATTCGACTCTCGCGGCCCCAGCACCAATGGGCACACAAATGGAACACAGGGCTCTGTCTCTGGCTTGATCTCGTCTGAACATCATATGCAACAGGTATTGTCTCGTCTGATACAGCAGGAGATTGTCGAAACCGTCCACCCAGATAGCTTCCGCAATCCGGCAGACATTTACCGTGAAATTGAGAACGAGGTCACCAAGACGGCACCGGGCGATAAGGTCTCCAAGAATAAGATTGAACAGCACATGCAAATCGTCGAGCGCTTCAAGGAATTTCGAGACCAAAGCAAGGCGCTGAAGCGTCGGCTCGATCACACCTACGGGTCTACAGCGAAGAGAAGAAAGACGGAAAACGGCAGCGCGCTCGTCGAGTTAACGTCATGGGACGACGCCCCGCCGATCAATGTAAGAACATGACCACTCAACCAATCACAGTTTCCAGACTGACGAACGAGTCCAGCCGAACGTCGTAGTCAGAGTCAACCGTCAGAAATGTCTGGTTCTGTCACGTAACCAACGACTTGCCGATTTCGCCTCGGAAAGTTTTGGCGAGGTGACGGGACAAGTCTATCGAACCCTACTCGAGCTTCTGACGAAGAAGCTGGCTGTGTGCCGGGCGGACCCTTTCATCGGAGATCAAGCCTCGGGCCAACAGCCAACAGCGACGTCGATTGAGATTTATGAGAGCATTGACGAAGCAGTAAATCTCCAGAGTGGGATTGGCAAGGCACCGAAAGATACAATCGACGTTCGCAGCGCCGAGAAGATCAGACCGACGCCGTTAGCTTACGACAGCGACTCGGATGCGTCCGACGAGGAGTCTGGGGTCCGAGGCCCGCGAACAGTTGGCCGAGATGAGGCAGAATCTGAAGACGATTTTGGGCCCCGCAAGGCACGGTCGACAATGCGGGTTAATGGTGAGCGGCAAGCGACGGTCAAGTTTGAGGACGAGTCCAAAGATAGCCGTCTGGATCAAATGCGGCAGCATCTCTTGCTACTGGCGGAGAGCAAGCACCGGTTTGTGCGGTACTGTGGCACCGCTGGCCGTGGACAGTGGACCGTCGACTTTGGTCAGCTGATGGAAAGGCTACGGGAATCGGAACTGGACGCCTACATAGAGCAGTCGTTCGGACGGCATGGGCTTCGACTGACGCGCATCCTGCGTGACAAGGGAAAGCTGGACGAGAAGATGCTACCCTCGACTGCGCTGATGAAGAAGTCGGACGTGCAGGGCAAAATGCTGGCCATGCAGATGGCCGGTCTGGTCGAGGTGCAGGAAGTGCCAAAGGACAACAGCAGACTGGCTAACCGGACCTTGTTCTTCTGGTTCTTTGACGGCGAACGGACGCAGTCGCAGTTACTCGACGATGTCTACAAAGCCATGCTCCGCTGCCTGCAGACGCTGCAGGTGGAGCGACACAAGGAGCGGAACATTCTGTTGTTTGTGGAGAGGAAAGACGTCAAGGGCAAGGAGGAGGAGGTGATGCTGGCAGAGCACTACCTCAAGTATCGCCGGCACTTGGAACAGCAAGAGAAGCTCATCAGTCAGGTGGCCAGGCTGGACGATATGGTCGCCGTCTTGCGAGACTACTGAGGCTGGTGGCATGGAGGGAGAGCGGCGGTTATAATAGACGGCGGCATGTTGTTTCTTACACGACAGTCATCGAGTCATGGGTCACGGATCACGGTGTCGCACAGTCACTCGTACTCGAGATCGGTGGCGTCCAAGGTGATGTGCGGTTCGTGCTTGTGTATTCGTACGATGTTCGTATGTAGGTGGTGTTGCGATGCGGTGCGAGTGGGAGTATAGGGTAGGAGTGGACTGAGGTTCGACGTCCATGGCTGTGAGAGGCGAGCCAAGCCCTGAGGGCACTTGCCCCTTATCAAGAAGACTCTTTCCCGTGTACAGGTCCCCGGGATATTGAAGTAGCTAGTGTTAGTGTTGGCTTCTCGCATACCTAAAGGTCGCGTCGGTTCCACATGTCAGACCCTAGACCCCTGCCGATTTTCCAAGACACCGGGCGTGTAAGTTGGGACAGAAAAAAGAAAGGCTGAAAAAAAAAAAAAACTCCGAGAAAAATTGATCGCGAGGCTTCGTTCAGCACCGAGCCGAGAAAGAGCAATTGATATCGCCCGCCATGTCACCTCCAGCTATGGTCACCGGTCGCGAGAGAGAGTCGAATATGGCTCGACTGCTGGGATCAGGTAGGACAGCGAACCAGTCTTGCCATGCGGCGCTTGCACCGGCTAACGACGCATCACCAACCTCTAGGCTCGGCCGGCATCGCTGAATTGGCCGTGTTCCACCCTGTGCGTTGCTGACATCAAGGCGATGTACGCGAATACGCGCTGACATGTTGGCGCGACAGGTGGACACGATTGCGAAGCGTCTGATGAGCAACCAGACACGGGTAAGGAAGACGAGATGGGCGCGAGCATTCGACGGTCAACTGACTCAGAGGCCTGGCCGTTCAGATCCGCAACGCCTCACAACTCAATCAGGTTGTATTCAAGAACCATGCCAGCGCCTCTCCCGGAAACAAGTTTCTTTCCCTCTTTCCCGGCCTTGGCTACGCCGCGGGCTACAAGGTGCTTCAGAGGATATACAAGTATGGCGGACAGCCCATTGCGCGCGACTACCTCGCCAAGCATTACGGAAGCGACTTTGAGGCGCTATTTGGAAAGAAGACGGGCAAGGCTATAATGCACTCTACGGCTGGCAGGTGAGAACTTCTGCGCGCGGCCATACCCTCTACTGGACAGGGCGATTGCTGAAGCCCCGTCCAGTCTGATTGGCATCGGAGAGATCGTCTTGCTGCCGCTCGACGTGCTCAAAATCAAGCGTCAGACGAACCCAGAGGCCTTCCGCGGTCGTGGCGTCTTCAGGATTGTTGCGGATGAGGGCTTTGGTCTCTATCGAGGCTGGGGCTGGACTGCTGCCCGCAATGCGCCAGGCTCATTTGCGGTACCGTCTCTCTCCTCTGCCATGTCGTTGTTGTTGTGCTGAGACAACGGACGACAGCTCTTCGGAGGGTCTGCCTTTGCCAAGGAGTACCTGTTTCACCTGGAGGATTACAACAAGGCTACGTGGTTGCAAAATTTCGTTGCATCGATTGCCGGCGCCTCAGCCTCGCTGGTCATCTCAGCTCCTCTCGACGTGATCAAGACCAGAATCCAGAACCGCAACTTTGAGAACCCCGAGAGCGGCTTCCGCATACTGACCAACATGGCCCGGCAAGAGGGCATGGGCAGCTTCTTCAAGGGCCTTGTTCCCAAGGTAGAGAGAGGAAACCGCTCCGTGCCCTGTCTGAGCTCGCTGACGCGTATCTGCAGCTCCTCATGACCGGGCCCAAGCTCGTGTTCTCGTTCTGGCTCGCCCAGACTTTGATCCCCGCCTTTGATGTGGCGTTGCAGCGGTAACGGAACGAGCGTGCATGTCTTGAAGACTTTTTCGGCGTGTCTGTGTGTACATATAGGTGTATGTACGGGTATTAGAGGGATTCTTGAAGCGTGGCTGGCTGGTTTAGACAGAGCTCTCTTCTCTGGAACATGACTTGCTTTCTTTCCTCAAAGACGTAGGTACGAGTATAGAAAACAAGAAGACGACTCTTTGTTGTCTGCCGAGGCGCCCATGATCCCCCAGCTTTCCAAGCCACCATCGAGGTAGTGGCTTCGGGCACCAACAAGTCGGCTCATTCTCGCGCTGGTACGAAGTGGTGGTCACTGGTCACCTTCCAGTGGTGCCCAGAGGCCCACCAATAAGGCGCCGTTGCCCCGAGCAACGCGCCGCAGCTCGGCGAAAACATGGATCCATTGACAACACACCGCCTGCTGCGATAACATCTGGGTCGGGCAGGTGCGACGAGTCTGCAGGGCTGCAACTTGCTCTTTTCTGTAGGCGACGCCCCGGAAGGCGAAGGCTCTGACTCTTCCGCTTTCAAAGAAAAGAAGCCATCGTCAAACCCCTACCTCTACCTACATTGTACCGTCTCTTTATACCCCAGAGAGAATCGTCAGATCGGAAAAGGGCGCCAGAAAACCCACCGTCTGTCTCCACAGCAGCATTCCTCACGAGCAGCCATGCCTCGTCGGGACTCGTCGCCCCGCGGCGGACGCGTTAGTAGACACCAGCATTCGGCCTCGACGGATTGCGGCGGTGGGGGAGCGGGAGGAGCTTGCGGAGGAGGAGTAGGGGGCAGTAGCCGCGCTCTGGTTCCAATGTTCGTCCCTCCGTCGCTGATTTTGAAATCGCCATGTGGCGTAAGCTGACGACGAGAGGCAACAACAATAGGTGGGACAGCTCTGATCCGGACCGCGCTCCGCCGCCTCTGCCTCCGAATCCGCAGTCGCCCGGTCTCGCGTCTCGGGCCGGTACCTCGGCTGCCATTCAACAGGCCCATGCCGCCCTGGGCGAGCGGGAACGCGCCAACGCGAATGTCAGGGACTCGGCCGCCGTTGTGCCAGTGCTGGCCAGGCGTGTCCACGACGCTGCTGTTTCGCCCGAGAGGGCGCTCGTAAAGGGCCATCATCATCATCGGCGGATGCAGTCGTCTGCGGGATCCGTCCGCGACCTGGGACTCATGCTCGAGGGCGGCACGAGGCCGAGGCCTCCGCCTGCTTGGCCGCTCGACTCACCGTCGACACCCACGCGCGCTGTCGACGCCGACGTCTCCCTGACGCCGTCGTTTAGCAGTTTGACGCCCATTGTCCGCCCTACCGTCCGTCGCCCGGCTACGAGTCACAGCATCCTCGGCGAGAACGCGCCGCCACCGTCGTCGACCATGCTCGCTCTCCAGACCATGGGCACGACCTCTCGTCCCAGCTCGCGTGACGACGGCACCCCCTCGATCCTCGCAAACATCAACAATGGAGTCTCGTCCCCCAACAAGCCGCCCCAGACGCTCGAGGGCCTTTCGCAGCAAATCATCGGCCTGACTAACATCGCCCAGGCCTTACAGAAGGAACTGACGCAGCTGAGCAGGCGGAGCAGGGACAATGCCACCGACCTGCTCAGCCTCAAGGAAGCGGCCAGCACCAGAGACGAGGATATCCGCAGGAGTCTTAGGGGCCTCATAGGCAACGTCAGTGATGTCTCAAGTCGCAACGCCTCCCGCGAGCACTACAGCGGCCTGTACCTCGACAACAAGCCGCACTGCACCTCGCCCACCAACGGAAGGCCGTTCCAGCTTCCCAGGGTGCCCTCGCCCAAGAGCTTCGCCGAGTCCATCGACCGGGCTTCCATCAGTACGCCGTCGCTCTCGGGTGGCATCGACAACGCCGCCTCGATCGCGCTCCTCGAGAGAATCTTGCGTGGGCTCGGGACCAAGGAGGGACAAGAGTCGCTGGTCGGCTACCTCAGCGACCTCTCCGACAAGGTCGCCTCTTTGGCGACGGCCGAAAAGATGGACGAGCTGGCCCTTCTCGTCCGCGAGCAGACGGAGAGCGCCGTCATATCATTTGATCAGCATCCCGACTCTCGCGGCCCCGAAACGCGTGCCTTGGATCTACAGTCGACCGTGTCACCAAACAGCTGCGCCCTCACTTCTTCGCGACTGCTGGACGGCGTCGAGTCCCGGAGGTATTCGGCGCCGGCCAACCGCGGTGCTGAGCTACTGAACGAGGACCTCATAAACATCATTCGCTCCGTCAAGGATAGCGTCGCGCAGGGCGGCGGACTGACGGCCGAGGTCAAGGCTCTCGTGCGCGAGCTCCGCGGCGAGGTGCTGGGCATGGGTCGCGAGCTCGGCAAGAGGCTCGAGAAGATGGGCGCCAAGGCCGTTGAGGAAGCCGAACTGCCCAGCAAGGACGACGTCTCTCGCGTCATCGACGAGGGCCTGGAGCAGATGAAGGAACAGCTGAACCACGTCCTCCGCGAGCATCGACGCCAATCGCAAGCCTCGGCCTCGTCGACCAAGACGCTCGTCGACTACCAGGAGATCTACAATGCCATGAGGGCCGCCCTGCGCGACAACGAGGCCTCGCGTGGCGAGATGCCCGACCTCAGCAGGGAAGACGTCCTCGAGGCGGTGCGCGACGCATGGGAGAGCTACAAGCCCGAGATCCAAGTCCAGCAGCTCGGCCTGGAGCGTGACGAGGTCCTGACGTGTCTGAAGGAAGGACTTCAGGAGTACATGCCGCGCGACGAGAAGCCGGCTGGCGCCACGCGCGAAGAGGTCTTCAAGGCCGTCGTCGAGGGTCTCAAGCACTTCGTACCACCGCAGATGGAGACGGCCGGCACCATGTCTCGGGACGAGATCATCGAGGCCGTCCGCGACTGTCTGGAGGAGTTTGAGTTCCCCGTCTCGGCCTCGGCCGTCGGGCACGACATGACACACAGCGACATGGTGCACGCCGTAAAGGAAGGGCTTGAGGGCCTGGACCTGGCTCACGCGGAAGCCGTCGCCGCTGCCCGGCCCGCGAACGACGAGGTGCTGGCCCGACTGGATGACGTGGTCGAATACCTGAGGGAAGAGTTTAGGGCCGTGTCGGACGAGGCCAAGCAGAACGTGGCAGCAAGCGGCCGCGACACGGAGCAGGCGCTCGACGCCACCAAGGACAGCTTTGAAAACCTCCGGGTCGCCATCGAGGGCTATGTCGACCGTGCCGCCGGCATCGCGGGTCAGGAAGAGTTTCTGAGCAACCTTTCGCAGTCGATGGACGAGTTCAAGGATGGCCTGATGGCGACCGTCTCGCGCGCCAACGAAGGCTCCTCTTCCGTCTCCGCCACCCACGAGGAGCTCATGACGAGCCTCTGCAGGAGCGTCGAGGAGCTCAAAGACGATGTGGCAGCGGCCGTTACGCGGGCAGCGCCCACCGACAGTAGCAGTGTCTCGGGCACCGAAGAGCTCTTGGCCGGCCTCTGCGGCACCGTGGAGGAGCTCAAGGAGGAGCTCGCGGCGGCGGTGGCGCGGGCCAACGAAAGCTCGCGCGAGCAGCTGCACACGGAGCTCGAGGGCCTCAGGGACATGGTCAACTCGTCCATGATCCCGGCGCCGCAGGCCACGGGCAGCAACAACAACCAGGAGCTTCTCGAGGCCCTGCAGGGCGGCTTCAACAGCATCAGACAGGAGATTCTGCAGCCGCGCCCCGAGACGAGCGAGATTCTCGACGCCATCCATGACGGACTCAACGAGCTCCGCGCCGGACTCGACCGGGCCAACAACAAGCCCGTCGACCTGACGGCCAACGACGAGATCCTCGATGCTCTCAAGTCGGGGCTGGACTCTGTGCGATCCGACATTGAGGCCCTCAACGAGAGCAGCAACCAGAGGGCGGTGGTGGCGGCAGCCGTAGGAGCAGACGACGAGGATGTCACACCGTCTGAGCGCGCTGTCGTTCCCGCTGGCGACATGGTCAAGCCGGACGACATCAAGAGACTGGAGGTTCTAATCACACAGCTCAGGATCAAGATCGAGGCCATGGAGCCCCAGCGGGAGCGGGAGAGCGATGGTGGAGGTGTCCAGCAAGATGATCTGGCTCGGCTCGAAGACATGATTCGCAACGTACAAGAATGCGTCGTCGATATTTCATCTCGTCAGCCGGCGGCGGAGAAGATGAGAGACGGCGCGGCCAGCGGCGACGCGGCGACCAAAGAAGACGTCGAAGCCATCGAGACCATCTTGCGCAACACCAAAGACCGACTCGACGACCTAATTGACGGCGAGCAGGCCGTTCGCAAGGAGCACTTGGACGTGGTCGAGGCGCTCACGCTCGAGTCGCGCGAGACACTGGGAGCCCTCTCAGAGCAGCTGGGCGACGTCTGCCGGAAGGACGACCTGGCTGGGCTGGAGCCGCTACTGGAGCAGGTCAACCTGGGTCTGAGCGAGATGAAGGAGCATGCCGAGAAGATGGCGGAGCGCGACGATGAGGCGACCAAGACGGACGTGGAAGCGGTCGAGACGGTCGTGCTCGAGATCAAGACAGCCGTGGAGACGCTGGTCAGGGCCGACTTGGCCTCCCTCTCCAGCAAGGACGACATTACCGGTCTGGAGGCGGCGGTCAGGGGGGCGGTCGAAAAGGTCGAGGCTCAGGCAGAGGCGTCGTCGAAAGCCCACGACGACCGACAGGCTGAGATCGTGGGTGTCGCCGACCGGGTGACGGACGTCAAGGCTTTCTTGGAGGACTTTAGAGACACGGTCCGGGGCCGGCTGGAGGAGGGCTCGTCCGGCATGGAGGCGCTGCGTACGATGCTGCAGAACGTGAGCGAGACGGCAGCCAAGAACGAAAACGCAGGCGCGGACCTCAAGGAGATGCTCGAGACGATGAAGGCTCAGCTGGACGAGTCCAAGGAGGTCGTCGTCGGGGCACGGCTCGAGTCCAACGAGAAGCTACAAGAGGCCAACGAGACCATGGCGGCCATGATGGAAGCCAGGATGGCGGAGCTGATGGCCAAACACGACGACTTTAGAGCGGCTGTGGAAGAGAGGAGTGCTGCGGGCGAGGCGCGCGACGTGGAGACAGAGGCAGCCGTGGTCGGGACCAAGGCGGTGGCGGAGGACCTGAAGCTGCTCATCGACACGCTGGGATCGACGGTGACGGACTCGCTCGAGAAGATGGAGGAGGCGTCCAGGACGGTCTTTGACAAGGTGGAGGAGCTGGCGGTGCGATCCGAGGAGGCGCAGACGGAGGGCAAGACGGAGCACGAGCAGACGCGGCAGCAGCTCCAGCAGGCGGTGCAAGAGCTGCAGGGCGAGGTCAAGGAGTACCAGCCCAAGATCTGGGAGGCGGTCCGGGACCTGGTGCTGCTCGTCGGGGAGCACTTTGAGCACTCCAAGGCGTCGACGGTGTCGCTGCAGGACAAGATTGTCGAGTCGAGGCCGGCCGAGCAGGCGGCGCTTTTGCCGGCTCCGGAGAAGTACGACGACTCGGAGGTGCGCGACAAGCTGGACACGCTGGCATCGCAACGGTACGACGACAGCGAGGTGCGGCAGCAGCTGGCGACGTTGCTGGAGGAAAGATACGACGACTCGGCCATCCGGGAGCGGCTGGACCGGCTGGCGGAGCAGCGATACGACGACGCCGACGTGCGGGAGAAGCTGGACCGCATCGCGGAGCAGAACCAGGCGCTGAGCCGGCTCGAGGCGCTGGAGCAGGCGCAGCAGTCGGCGGCGGGCGAGCTGTCGCAGTTTCTGGCCAAGCAGACACAGCGTATCGCCGACGAGCACGAGGACCAGGAGAAGCGCCTCGAAGAGACGGCGGCGGCGGTCCAGCGCGGACTGGCCGATCGAGAGCATCTCGAGGCGTCGGTGGCCGAGCTGCGGGACGAGGAGGAGCGGCTCCGACGGAGCGTGTCTGGGCTGCGCAGCGAGCAGGAGAGGCTGAGCGGGCAGCGGACGCGGCTGACGGGCGACGTGTCGTCACTGGAGACGGCCTTGAGGCTGCGACGGGAGGAGCTGTCGGACATGGAGCAGCGGGCGGAGCGGCTGGAGAGGCGCATCATCGAGGGCGTCATGGATCACTCGCGCGTGCTGCTGATGAGCAACAGCAAAGGCAACAAGATGAGCCGCAAGCGGGTGTCGAAGCCGGAGCCGACCATGGCGGAGCGGGCAGCCGTCAGCATGGCGCTTTCGGCGCGTCGGACGATGCCCAACGCGGGGGGCCGGAGGATCGCATCGCTGAGCCAGATGAACAAGACGGCCATGGGCGGTCCGGGCTCGGGCCTGGTGATGAGGAGTCATAGCGTGCGGTCGCCGGCGCGGGGCCTCCGGAAGCGCAGCTGGGGGGGGGCTCTTGAGGCGGACAAGGAGAATGTCGGCATGGGAGCGACGGTGGTGGAGGAGGACGAGTCGGAGGGCGAGGCTGACGAGGCGGAGAGGACCATGGTGCTGGCGGACGACGGATCGACGACGGCGCTGGACTCGATGGTCGGCGACACGGACGGACGACGGAGCAGCCTGGGCACGACGGTGACGAGCGAGTCTGCTTTCAGCGACAGCGAAGACGGCAGTGACTGGACCGAGAGCCAGGCCGGGGCGGAGACGGGGCTGGTGGTCTATGGGGGACAGGATTTGTGACGACAGACACCGTGACGGGTGGCGAAGAGGGAAGAACAGATTTGTTTGAGCGTGTATATATTTCTTGATTGGAGTTGAGGAATTCGAAAGAGTGAGTGAGTAATTTTTTTTTGCGGGTGGGGGAGTGTAGTTGAAGGCGAGGCTGAGATTTGGAGTTGTCTCGCGAGGCTGAGCCTTGTAGTTCCACGCGAGGCTGACGTATGAGGCTGAAATCTCCACGCGAGGCTGAGACCCACCCCGCGTCCATCCATCCGTCCAACGCGTCACCCATCACCACCTCCACCATCACCATCACCATCACCACCACCACAACCACCCAAAATGGACCTCCCCCCCAGCACCGTCCTCTCCCCCCCCGAGCTGACGCCGCTGGAACAACAAGTACTAGACGAGTACGAGCGCCTAGCCACCAACATGAAGCAGGTAAAGCAAGCCACTTACTTTTCTTGCTGCTGCTGCAATGATGGTGATGACAAAACGTAAAAAAGCTAACCAGGCGGGGGAAAAAAAGCTGGCCTCTGCGCTCGACGACCTCGCTTCCAGGCCGGCGACGGAGATTCTGGATGGGCTGCGCGAGTTGGAGAGGAAGACGAGCTTGGCGTTTACGTTGCTCAAGGCTAGTGTTTATAGTATTGTGCTGCAGCAGGAGATTGATTGGGGGGGGGGCTCTTAGATCTTCTTGAGCTGGTTATAGCTACGTTGTCTATTCGGGGAGATGGTCTTCCCCCATTAGAGGTCCACGATGACTGCCTCGGGTAATGGGTACTCGACTCGACGCTGTAGATTTGCATCCCGAGACGGCGTTCAATGCACAGACCCCCCGTAGTAAACCTTTCGCACATCCACCATCTTCTTCCCCCTGCCGAGAGCTATGAGGTCCGGGTCGGGCTGGTTCATGAGGGCGTGGACCGTCGCCTTGACCGAGTTCATTGGGCTCTTGGAGCGGGGGATGCGGGCGGCCAAGTCGTGGATGCCGACGGCGCGACAGATTTCGAAGATGCGGTGCGGGCAGCGGATTCCCCATCCTAGGTAAGCAAATCATCAGTTTTCCATGCATCAGGTGGTAGACAACAAAACGTACCCGGAGGCTTGTTGAACAACTCGACGACGGTGCCCGAGACTTTGGCCTTCACCTTGCCGAAGATGGTGCGGTTCTCGTATCGTCTTATCGGCTTCATGTTTCGGATGGCGAGCATTCGCGCCGTGTCATTGGCGAGACCCATCTCGGTGGACTTTGCGATGCCGAGACCGAGCCAGCCGTCTCCATTGCCGGCGATGGCCATGACGGATATGCTTCGAATCTTGCCGAGTCGCGTCTGGTTGGCGACGAAGCGGCGGACGATGCACTTGCAGTACAGCGATTCAATCTGCTGCACCGTCATGCCAGTGATGCGCTTGAACTCCTCAAACGCGCCCGACTCATCATCCGCGTCGTCCGAGGCCTTGACGAGCGTCTTGTAGAGTCCTGCCACGCCGGGGATCTTGCCCAGCGCGGGGGCTTCGGCAGAGGTTTTGCGGAGGAGACCGCTGGTTCCGGCTTCCATTCGTGAGCGGGAAGATGGGACTTCGGGTTTTTGCTCAATGTCGTCTTGGCGGTCGAGTTCGTCGAGTTCTTTTTCCATGGCTGTGCGCCAGGCTTGTCGTAGCCCGTCGAGCTTCTCCTGGAATTTGTCGTCTTCCCTGGGTGGGAGGTCGGATTTCTTCGGTCGGCTCCTGGTGGAAGAAGAGGAGACTTCGAGGAGTTTCTCGAGTTTCTTGGGGTTCGCTTCGAGGTCGTCGAGCTCTTCCATGGTCAGGTCTACCATTTCATCGCCTTTGCTTTCCTTGACTCTTTTGAGGGCCCGGATCGTCGCCTGCTGAAGCTTGGCCTCCTCGCGGTCCAGACTCAGTCCCAGAAGCTTGGATCCGTACTCGTCCAGCCAGTCCGAGTCGTTGAGCCACCGCACCTCTTCCGGTATCACCCTACTCTCAGGCTTGACGTCAAAGCGCGGATCCATCTTTGAGAAATCCTCGACGTAATCAAGCCGGTGCATATCCTCGCGAAGTCGGCCCTGGATAATCATGTCGTCCGGGTTGACGGCCGCCTCGCCCGCGCGAATGGCCTCCATCTGCTCGGGCGTGTACGTCTTGGCCAGCGCCTCGAGCTCTTCCTCGGTGTATTCCGGGAACTTCTGCTGCCGGTATGCCTCGAGACGAGCCGGGTCCGTAAGCCCCAGCTTCTCGGCCGTCACATTCCGGAACCGGGATCGTCGCGCGGAACGGGGCGCTGAGCTCTGCAGTGGCCGGCTCTGGATCAGAGGGCAGCTGCCTTTCCGCGGTGACGGTGATGAGGCCAAACGCCGGCCAAAGAGGCTGCGCGTCGACCGAGCGACGCTCATGGCCGCCATTCGAGAAGATCTCTGGGGGTCTTGTTGGGGGGAGCTCGACGATTTTTCCTTTTAGTCGTCGCCGACTCGGTGCAGGTTCGGGATGCACGTGATCTAGCATTGAAGCTGCCGTGACGCGTCACGTGATCACTCATACGACCTCGTCCTCGTCAGTCTTCAGACTCTTCACTAACAGTGACACCCAAGCGGTGCTTGTGCCAGGTTCAGCATCGAGTACAGAAATCAGCCCCCTTTATTCACAACTCTATAATCAATCTCCATACTTTCATTCAACAAGATGCTCTCCCATCCTACCCGTCGGCCCGCTCCACCACATGCTCCACCAAACTCCGGTCAGACCTCGTCTCCGCCTCGATGAAACCAACGTCTCAGGACCGCCTCCTATGCCTCAGCGCTTAGACGCTCGAGGACAATGCTTTCCGCGCGTCTTCTCAACCTTTACCTCCGCCTACCCTCTCGCAAATACCTTCGCCAACCATCCGTCGTCTCCTCTTCACGTCCTCCGAGTCCATAGCGCCGGCTGTCTTCCGCCATGGCCAACTTCGACTTCCTCAAGTCCGTCGGCGCAACCCAAGAAGCCGTCGCCGTCCTCAACGATCAGCCCAAAGTCTTCGCCACAATCATCGCCGTCCTCATAGGCCTCACCGTCGAATTGGGTATCTTGGCGGCCATCCACTTCGCCACTCTCAAGCCGGAGCAGAAGAAGAAGAAGAAGAAGAAGGAAAAGAAGGAGAAGCCAGCCAAGGCAAACAAAATCAAGGACAACGGAGCGTCTGCGCCTGGCAGATCGTAAAGGCCGGATTTGAGTCTCGATCACGCCGACGCCGTGCCTGGATCTTTTGGCTGCATGCCGGAACATGTCGCTATCGTTCGGGCTTGTCTTGATTTACCGAGCGAGCATTCATTTTTCTCTGTACCGGAGCCCTTGACGGGTCATGTCTGCGATAACCTTGGAGCTTACTGTAATAATTTCATGGCGATTCTGCACCCAATCGCCAAGATGCTTAATAGATCCTAACCATCAAACAGCCAGTCTTCGAATGTGCAGACTGTCTCTGATCTCGATATCAACATGTCTTCGGCCGCACGATAACCATGCCATGTGTCCATCGTAACGTCCTCTCTTCTAGCTATCGTCTGGCTCGGTGTCGATGCTATAGGCGACAGATAATGGCCGGGGTAAGACGTTGGGCTGTCGCAAGATGCACTGGATTGGCTCGATTGCGATCCCAGGACTCCATCGGCCGCCTCATATTGGCTCTGTCCGACGTCTGCTGCGACAACTGAGCAGTCAGGACGCGACGGGCTGGCAGTAAATGCTGGGCTCGGTAGATAGCAGTTTCCGGGGTACACGTATGGTGTTGGACTGCTGCAAGACTCGCTGGAGAAGCTCGTCTGTGAGCTCAGACTAGTCAAGCCGAAATACTCGCCAGCTGTGGGCCATGGCTGAACCTGTGTAAGGGCGTGATCCATCGGCCCGAATTGCGAGACCACGGTTGGAAGCGCATCCGTCCCGGCCTCCGACGACAGCCCATGATCGAAGACCGGACTGTAGCTGTTGCTCCCCAACGAACTCGCTCGGCTCTCCGTCTCCTCAGCTGCCTTCCTCGGAAGAGGCGGATGTCTAATGAAAGAGAGCATAACTTCCCATGCCCTGCTCTCCAATCCCATGAGAACCCGTTCTGTGCCGTCCGAAGCTTTTCCTTCGCCTGAATCTGTGAAGCTTGAAGTCGAACTAGCCAGCGATTCGACAGCCTGCCTCAGCCCTGGCGACTCGGCGTTTCTCATGCGAGCCAGAGACGTCGCAATCGTCGGGAGGAGCTTTGAGCGTTCGGCAACGGCCTACGTGACATCTGGATGAGTTCAAGTTTGAAACAGTCATCGGTTGGTAAACTTGCCTTGAGATATGGAATATGAAATACCGCAGGGGCAAGACTGGTGAGGCAGTGAGACGGAGTGCTGTTCACGATGGCAACGCCCTTAAGCGATTGTTTCTGTCCACAGACGACTGTCTTGATGGCTACCTGAACCGCGTCTCGAGCATTGGCAGACGTGGTGAGCCGCGAGGCATCCCCCCCTTGTTGCAGCTTCTCCGGACCAAAGCCCATGCTCAAAACGAATTCATCGACGGCTTGCCTGTCGGTAGGTGCCAAGCAGCTGTACAAGTCATTATCGTCAGGCAAGGAGGTTGCAGTGGATACATGTCCTCCTGCCTTTGGTCTCTTGTGTCCGCGAACCATGGGGGAAGGGGACGAGAATCTCTTCTGCTTGCGACGCGATGAGGACCCCTTTTGCGATCGGCTCTTGCTGGCATAGGACGGGTCTTCAAAACAGACGTCAATCCGACACAACCACGCTCTAAACTCGGCTCTCGGCACTCCCTTCGGCGCAACGAGGCCGGACGACAGATCAGGATGTTGTAGAGAGAAGATCATCTCGTCCAGCTCCCCCGACCGCTCGACACCACAGTACTGCAACCGGAGACCGAGACGCTGCCAGATCTATATTCCGTACCGCTCAGCGACGCGCTCTCGCTTCCCCATAGAAGTGGCCCTCTTACCTCGCATCCGCCAACCCACTCGGCTAAGGGAGTTTCATCAACGAGAGCGAAGGGCCCGCCGTCCAAGGAGACGGTAATGCTGACGTGGCAGGCGCCCGTGCGGCAGATCCACAAGTGTTGCGCCGTGACGAGCTCCAGCAGGTCGTGGCTAGTCGTCAGGCTGCTCGAGCCTTCTGGCAGACGCAGCAGTAGCGACCCATCGACAGACACTTGGACGTTGCTGGTCCTTCCGGCGACGCGCGTCGTGGGCAGGGAAACGGCTGCATGAGCCATCAGCCTCTGCTGAGTCTCGGGGCGGATCGAGCCGCCGAGGTGGTGGTCATAGTGGTGGTCATAGTGGTGGTCATAGTGGTCATGAGAAATATCCAAGTTGTCGTTTTGGCCTCGACGGACGTAACTGCCTCGTCTCGCTAGATGTCCAAAAAGGCAACAACGTTCCACCTGGGTAGATGGATATGGAGGAAAGCGCGAGCAGGCACCTTGTCCTTCACTCCTCCATCTTCCGTCCTCGTCCTCCGTCCTCCGTCCTCCTCGCATCCCCATCCTCTCACTTCCCACTGGAACTCGCTCGTCTTCTCATCAGCCTCCACCTGTACTTCGTCGCCTGTAGTAAGTGCCTGCCTACACATGTTCATACACGTTTCTTTACAATGACTCATGTTCTCCGTTCAAAACAAGATCAACCCGTTGACTTTTGCGTTCTCCCGATGCTGCCTCCAAACCCCATCTCATATGGCAAACCACGGAAACTTCTTCTTGCTCGGCTCCGTGGGCCCCGACGACCCGCTCTCGACCTGTAGGCTCCGCTGGTAGATTTCCTGTGTCCATCCCATCAGCAACCATCGTCACCCTCACCACATAGACAGCTTACCTCGTCATCCGTGGGCATCCGACAACCCAGAATCAGGTCTCTCGCGGTGTCGTGCTTGTTCAGATTCGGGTATGCCGTGCCCTGGCTCTTCATCATGGGCAGCAAGACCTCGCCCAAGACCTCAAACTTCTTCCAGTTGATGCGGTCTTGCTCCGGCCCCACAAACGTCTTGCTCCCCTCTTCCGCCGACACCAGGTCACGCCGGTGAAGGGGCATGAACGGGATTCGCGGCAGCGGTGAGTTTTCCCACGCCAGCCGGTACGCAAAATGGCTCTTCTGCGTGCCCATGAGAATCACCAGCCCCGCGAACCGCTTCTGGACCTCGGCCGGCACCAGGGCTCGGGTCTGAGCGAGCCTATGGATGGCTGTGCCGTTGATGCCGGCAAGCACCGCGGCCAGTCCGTTGTAGTTGTTCAGCTGCCGCAACTTGAGGGCTATATTCATAAACTTTTCCAGCATCTGCGCCCGGTGCTTGGCCTTGTCCCTCAGCAGAATCATGTTGGCCACCCACTTGGCGACGTGGTTGAAGTGCCGGATCATGCGGCTGATGTTCTGCATACTCGTGCACTTTTCCTTGTCCGCGGCCGACAAGCTCACGTGGCGGACAAAGTCTCGGATGCGGATGGAAGAAAACATGATCCAATCGATCCTGGTGAGCTCGTCGGCGATGTCGTCGTCGGAAATGTCCATGAAGATGCGGTACCGGAACTTGTTCATCGGCTGGTGGTCTCTCGGCACCAGCATGGCGGCCTCTCTCTCGTAATCGTCGTGCGAGTTGAACTGAAACTGGCTGCTGGCGATGCTCGCCATCTCGCGCGCCGAGGCATCTGAGCTGTGTGATGGCCGGCCATCGACGTCATCACTGAAGCGTATGGCGCCGATGCCGTCCGACAGCTGACTCGCATCCTTGGACAGGAGCTTGCTGGCCACGGCGTCGCCGGCGTCATCGGCATGGGCCCATCCGGTGTCGTCGTCAGCCACGACATTGAATTGGAGGTTACGCCGCATCTGCTGCGATGCAATGGAGAAGACGGGCTCAGTCGACAAGCCGGTGATGAAGTCCTCGAGGTTGCGCCGCGTCATTGGCCGAGCAAAGTCGCCGGGATAGAGCGAAACCCACTTGGCCACCACCTCAATGATCCTGAGCTGCGTGGCCGTCTTGCTGAGATAATGCACACTCTTGTCGTCTCTCACTCGGTCCAGCCGGACGAGGATGGCGGAGAAGAGCTGACCAGGGGCTGCTAGTTTCCGGTACAGACAGAGGAAGATGTCGGAAAAGTTGTTGTCTGCCCGCGACAACCGCAGTGCGAGTAGACGATCGACAAGCTCGCCAAAAGTGACGCCGACGGGCTTAGAGTGCTTGTCAACGCCGTCGTCGCCCCTCTGCAGTATTGGTACTTGATCATCATCTTGTTCAGACTCTTCCTCAGATTCGTCGCTGGCCTCGAGAAACGAGTCGGCCAGTGGCTTCCCGCCTCGTGCGCCTGATGTGCCGCGTCAGAGAGGACTCGTCCACATCCCAGTCGGTCCTCGCTCACCTGTCCTCGGTCCCCTCGAGGTCGTCGATTGCGTGTCGGATAAGGCGCGGCGAGCGGAGGCGTCGGAGCTGGCGCGACTATGCTTGCTCTGTTGACTCCGGGGCCGGCCCGCAGCGGCGTCAGGGGCGTCGGGGTTGGCGACAGTTTGCGCTCGTCTCCGTGAAGCAGTGTCCAAAACCGTTCCGTCTTAGAATACGCAGCTTTGTTTAGCATGCCAGCTTCGGCGACCAGGTTGATAGGCTGCCCACCTTTCCTGCGAGCAATGGCTGCCTTGACGGCGGCCTGCAGACCGGCCCGAGAAACGTCTGGCTGATCCTTGGACGTTTGGTAGGTGGCGGCGCATGGTTTAAAGATGGCGTGATTAGCTACTGCGTCGGCATTGATCTTCCAGTCATCTTTGGGACAGTCGCATTTGCAGGCGACCAGGACGGTGGGAAGGCCGGCGCTGGTGAGGGCAGCTGCAAGAGGGCTGCATCAGCACCGAGGAACAGGCGGCGGTACACAGCTTGCCGTACCAATCATCTTGTCGAGCATGCGAATGGACTGCTGGTTGACAACATCGTACAGAAGCAGAGCGGCATCCGCCGTCGGGAGAAAGTGGCCGTCGATTTGCTTGGGCCACGGTACCGGCGGAGGTTCGTCGAGATCGAAAGAGGAAATGTCTAGCTCGAGCAGAGTGATGGAATAGGAAGCATCGTCGACGGCTATGCGGACGCTCGACGTGTTGGAGATGGGACGTCGGGGCAGGCCGAGGACGGTCTGGATAAAGGTGGACTTTCCGACAGCGGAGCTACCGATGACGGCAATGACGAGGCCTTCCATGACGGGCGACTGGAGACAAGGAGACGGGAGGTCAGCGGCGGCGGAGCGAGCGTTCCCTGGCCCTGCTTACCCGGTGATGCTGGGTCAAATATGGTTTGCTAGAGGGCGGACGGGATTGGCTCGTGCCTTTGCCATGGCTCTTGTCGGGATGGGCTCGTGAGATGACGGGCTCGTCGAAGACGGAGTCGTCGGAGTCTTGATTGTCGTCGTCGTCGTCGTCGTCAGACAGAGGCGAGAGGTCGCGCGAGGGGATGCGTTCGGGGGCAGTCAAGCCCGTCGAGGCTGACGCGAGAGAGAAGACGCTGAGTCGGGCACTGGAGGTAGAAGCTCTGACGTCAAGGGCGCGGCTGGACTGGGCGTCTGCAGGCGATGACTGGTGAGCTTTTCGACCCATTGATGATTCTGCGGGTATAAGAGAGATGGAAAGAAAAGGACCCTTTGTGTAGGTAGGGAGAGGAAGGGCACGGACAGGATAGAAGGAGAAGCCGACGACGACGACGACGAAGACAA
>NJES01000286.1:0-22723 GCA_002591395.1 Ophiocordyceps camponoti-rufipedis | reverse complement strand
CACCACCACCACCACCATCACCACCGCCTCAACCACCACAATCACCACCACAACAACAAACACCCCCCCACAGCACCCCCAAAATGCAGGGCTTCAACATGGGCCGCTACCATCCCCCCTCCCCCTCCTCCCCCTCCTCCCACGCCTCATCCTCACACCCCCCCCCCCCTCCCTCCCCCTCCGGTACGCCCGATGCAGCCAGCGCTTGACCGTCACGGCCCGCAGCCGGTACAGCCCGTCATCCCTCGTGCTGTACTCGACCTCGTACTCGAACCTGTCCCGGTCGTCGCCTATGCGCGTCAGGTTGGCGTAGTACTGCACGTAGCCCGTAAGCGTAAGCGGCTGCGCCCGATGCGCCGGTCCGGGGACCGATTCCTTGGCCGGTCCGGGGGGAACCTCCGTGTCAGCCGTCGGGGCTCGCCGTCGGAGTTCCACCCGCGTCGGGCCCTGCTGTGTCTCCTTCCATAGGGGCGTCTGTTCGAGACCGCTGACGTTGTATTCCACCAGCCGTAGCGTGGGGAAGTAGTTGGGCACCACGCTGGGGCTGACGAGCGAGACGTGGTAGCGCTCCGCAAACTTGCCGCCAATCTTGCCGTACTTGTTCTTCTTGTGCTTCTTCTTGCTGCTCGTTTCGTCGTCATCTTCATCATCATCGACTTCGTCCAGCACGCCGACGACCGAGTCGGGAAGATCTGACCACTCGTCGCGAAGCTCCTGCAAGTAGTCGCCCTTGGATTGAACCCGCAGCCGTGATCCAAAAAGGTGACCCTTCTTTTCAATCTCTTCGTCGTCGTCGTCGTCGTCCTCCTCCTCCTCATCACGCCCCCCCACCCTCACGTCTGCCGTGTCCTGCAGCATAAAGTGATCGATATTCATGTGCCCGTACACCGACGCAGTCACCACGTCGCGATACTGCCGCAGCCAAAGCGTGTATTTCTGCCAGCACGTCTCGTCCCAGTTCTGCTTGCTGTCCGTCCTCGCCGGCGGCACATGGCCCATGAGGATAGCCTTGATGCCGGCCTCGCGCATGCGCTGCAGCTCGCCACGCAGCCACTCCATATGTCGATACCCCGGCTCCGAGGGCCGATGGCAGCCGTCGACAGCACCGTTCCGCTCGAAAAAGTACATGGTGTTGAGGCTGACGACGGCGAGCCGACCGGGGATGACGTCGACGGAGAACCAGCCGCCGCGCAGAAACTCGTCGCGCTGATGACGAGGGATGAAGCGCTTCCAGATGGTGCTGTACGCGTCGAACCAGCGATTCGGCCCAGCCTTCATCGTGTTATGCGGCAAAAAGTCATTGTTCCCGAAATTGGGCACGACTGGCACCGCCAGCCTGCCATCAGCATCGGAAAACGTGTCGAGAAACTTTTCGGCGACGGCCCGGTTGGACTTGAGGATGCCGTCTTCATCGCGAGGATAGTCGTCGTCGCTGCCATGACGAGCCGAGTCCCCCGTCCAGACGACAAAGTCAACCTTGTCCTTGACATTACGCGCAATCCAGTCAAAGGTGGCATCGATGAGAGCCCAAGGCGAGTCACAGCTCGTCTTCTCCGCGCCAAAGACGCCGGCGTCTCCGTGACCGCGATGACAGGCTTTCCCGTGCTCCGAATCCGATCCGGCTCTGTAGAACTCGTCCGGGTGCAAGTCTGATGCACATCAGCAACAGTCTCAGATTACCTCTCCTCCGCTCGGACTCACCCGTGATGTGCAGAAAGCGTCCGTGAAGACGGCGGTCAAGGCCAGAGGCGGCGGTGAGCGACGCGACGACAGCCAGCGAGAACAGGCTCGACAAAGGCCTCATGACGAAGACGGGGCTGAGACAGCAGCTCTAAGCGAGGGGGAGAAAGGGTTCGCCAGCGTGGACCACCTTTTCAGGGGAGCGGATGAAGATATAGCGGCCATTGAAAGGGATGGCACGAAACGAGGCCCCGACGCTTGAGTGCTTTCTGTGAGAGAGAGAGAGAGAAAAAGAGAGAGAGTGTGTGTGTGTGGGTGTGGAAAAAGGAGGCGATGCGGCTGCCATCTTTACTACTAGGGCTGCATGCAGTCCCTCAAATAATCAAAACTGTACTTCGGCGTACCCGCTAGCACCCGCCAAGTCGCTCACCGCCAGAAACAAGGCAGCAGCTACCATAGCGGGAGAGAGACAACCCCTGAGTACTCCGACGCAGCCTCTCAGGGTCGCGCGAATACCTTCCGCCCTCCCGCGTCCAGCCTCAATAAAAACCCCCAAGGCACCAGCCGCACGCCCATCACCATCTCCGCTGCATCCCGGAAATCACCGTCTGATGGGCGATGCTACCGTCTGGCTGCTCTCAGCTGACGCCGCCAGACAGGCAGACGAGATACAGGTGCCTGCTACATACTATCTCTACCGCCTCGACGTCACGGGCCCGACAGCGCATGTGCCGGCACTGCATGACGCCGCCGCATGCGCGTCCCTACATGATTCCGACATGACTCTTCTGCCTGCCTACCACAGACCGCGCTTCAGCCACGCCCACGGCTCATACGCTCCTCCTTTGTCGGATGTCCCCGGCATCTGATCCCCTCCCGCCCCCTCCGGCCCGAAACACGGTGCAAATCTTGTAGCCGCTCAAAGACCATGGGAAGCCGTCGACGAGAATCAAGACAACCTCCCTCAAACATGCGGCGCTCCATCTGGCATCCACCACGAGACGCTCCCCCTCGTAACCTGCGACTCCACGGGTGCGTGAGCGAGGCCTGGTCACGGGGAGCATGATGGTGCGTGATGAGGGCGGAGAGAATCCTGACGGCTGCGTTTTTTATCTCCATGCTCTGATCACGTGTCTGCTCTCGTGTTGCATCGTGTGACATGACGTCACCTCGTAGATGGCTTCAATTCAAGTTCAGATAATCCAACCCACCCTCGACTCAAGCCTCCTTCATCGTCTCCCCTCATTCGGGAGTCTGCGGCTCTGCCCAGGGTACGCTACCCGGCTGCCTATCCCCATCAGGCCTACGATACCGCGTTTCGATAAACGGCATCTTGACAACCGTCACCTTCTCCATCCTCTTGCGGACGTCGACCTCGAGCTCGGTGCCAACCTTGTGCAGCCCGTCCTCGACATATCCCATGGCGATATTCACCTGCAGCGACGGGCTGGGGATCCCGCTCGTCACGGCGCCAACCTCCCGCCCCTTGTGATAGATCTTGGCTCCATGCCGCGCCGGTCGCCCAGACTCGGCAACCATGCCGATGCGCCTCCGCCAAACGCCCGCGCCGCCTTTGCTCTTGGGTGTCAGTTGAGGGATGATGACGTCGGCGCCGAGAAAGCCGCCCGAAACCCGCCTCTCGGGAGAAACGACCCAGCCGAGTCCGGCCTCGACCGGCGTCGTCTTGTCGTCGAGATCTTGGCCGTACAGACAGAGACCGGCCTCGAGCCGCAGCGTGTCGCGCGTGCCGAGCCCCGACGGCAGCACCATCCCGTCCGGGTCCGACCTCATCAAAGAGTCGGCCACCCGACCGGCCACGTTGTAGCCGATATTTCTGGCCTCATCATTGCCAAAGGCAAACGAGAGCTCGAAGCCGTCCTCGCCCGTGTAGCCTCCCCGCGTGATGAGGATGTCGTACGGCGTCCTCACATCATTCTCGATATGTAGCTTGCTGAAAAAGGCATCGCCAAAGTAAAGCTTGTCGAGGTCGACCCGCGTCTCGTCCTCGGGGAGAAGATTGCTTATGATGCTCTGAGAATCCGGACCCTGCAGCGCCAGCAGCGCCTTTCTGTCCGCTATTGTCCAATCGAGCCCCCCGTCACCCTCCTTCTCGGATTTGCGCACGTCCGCAAGCTGCTCCCTCAAGTATTCCATGATCTTCTCGCGAGTCGCCCCGTTGGTGACGATGTAGAACTTATCCTCGGCCAACTTGGTGACGACGGCATCATCGACGATGCCGCCAGTAGGCCAGAGAAACGTCGTCAACTTGGCCCTCATCAACGGCGCCGTCCGCCACGCCCCCGGCGTCAAGAGCTCGAGACACTTGGCCGCCTCGTCGCCCTGGACTATGTGTTGCACCATGTGGCTGACGTCCCAGAAGGAGGCATTGATGCGGGTGGTGAAGTGCGATTGTGTGATGGTGCCATACTTCGGGTACATGATCGGCAGCTTGTGGTTTGCGTAGGCGACCAGGTCAGCTTCGTGCCGGATGTGAAAGTCGTACAACGGCGTCCTATGCCCTTGGTGCTGTCCGTAATTGTATCCTCGTCTCTGCCCCATGGGCTCGTCAAGCTCTTCCAGTTCTATGAAATCGTACCGTCTGTCCCAATCGGCGGGCATAGCGGGCTCGGCGGGCTCGGCGGGCTCTGTTGTCGTCGAATTCTCAGCCGTCGCCGGATTCTCATCAACCGGCTTCGAGGCCTCATCCGTCCCCGGAACCTCAGCCGTCGTTGGATTCTCAACCGTCGCCTGAACCCCAGCCAGCTTCGAACCCCCGTTCACCTTCAAAGCCTCCCCCCCCTTCACCTTCGACTCCCCATCCGTCAAAACCCTCGCCGTCACCGAAAAGCGCGCCGCCGGCGCCCGCGGCAGCCGAACAGCCGCGCGCACAAGGCTCCTGATTCCAGTCCGCATTGAGATTCGATCGAGCCGGAGCGGCTAATGGCGGCGGTCGGTGATTGACGGTCGGTTTCGAGGTTGATGGGAAAAGCAAAACGCCTACCCTGCGTCCCAACCTAAAATATGGATCGAGGTCCAAGGCCGGCCGGTATCGGAGCTTGTAGCGCTATTGGAAGAAGCCAAGATGCTACTGAGCCTGGCAATGATACCCTTGGATGCATCACCATCTGCTTTATTGTATTTGTAGAAGACAAAGGCTGATACATAATTCCTGCCGAGGCCTCGTCAAGCGTCCATCCGGACAACAAAACCACCTCCTACTTACACACCCACACTGCTCGTCTTCGTACAGAGGGCGTCCAAGCAACCCTCATCTCTTCCATCCCGGTCCAGTCTCGCCATTTACCGAGAGGATTCCCATCCTCATAGCGAAGAACCTCGCGAGAAAATAACAGAGAAAAGGGACATAAGAGAGGAAAAAAAAAGAGAACAAACAGACGCCGCTACTGCTCAAAGCTATACTTGAGCCATCCGCCCAGCGCCCGTAGACTCTCCCACCGGACGTTCTCGTCGTCCGACTGCATCAGCTCCATGACCCTCCTCTTCAGGCCAACCTTCTCCAGCTGGTGACGCCTCTCCGGCACCTCCTTGACCAGACAGCCAATGTCATTACAGGCAATGGCCAGCACCTGCTTGTCATTGTCCCACGGCTTCTGCATAATGTCGGCCAGCCGCCGCGCAATCTCGCCATTCTCAAACTCGAGAATCTTGCGCGCATTCTCTGCCCAGAACGTCTGACTCCGGTGCGGCGGCGACCAGCGAAGGTGACCCGACTGCACCTCGGCCACGTACTCGTCCAGCGTCGTCTTGGTTTTGGTGTACTCGTCCAGCAGCGCCTTGAGGCTCTCGAGTTCCTCGAGAAGATCCGGATCCGTCAGATGCCGGCTGCTGAGGTTGACCAGCAGCGCCGGGAGCCGGGCCAAGACTGCCGTGGGTAGCAACGTCTTCTGGTTCTTGTCCAGCAGATTGTAGAGCGTCGACAGCATCAGCCGCGTCGTCTTTTCTTTGGGCGATAGCCGCAAGAGATGAGAGTATAGAAGAACAATATCGTACTCGCTGCGTATCACACACCTGTCAGCTTGACATCCCCCATGATGCGCGTCGCGGGCCGACTCACTCATTGAGCTCATCGCCAATCTCCTCGGCTTCAAAGCTCAGCTGCCACATGACGAGCAGCACATGGTATAGAAGCTGAAGGCCGACGCCACCGCCCAGGGAGCCATCCAAGCCGGCCGAGCGAACAGTAGAGACGCCACTCCAAAGATTTGCCGTCGTGTTCTCGCCATTGATGCCGGCGGCCGACTGCAGAATGGCGATGAGGGGGGCAACCGTCTCACTCCTCTGGTTCCAGAACTGATCACGAGAGACGTGACCATATAACAAAGACGAGCACTCTTGAACGGCAATGTCCTGCAGGCCGGCGTCGGAGCTCTTGGCCAGGCCGGACAGGTAGGTGAGGATAACCGGTAGCGCCTGGCGGGTGGCCGACGACTCATCCCGCGCGAGGGAAGCAATATCTGCTAGCGCGTGCGCAGTGAGCAGCGGGATGGGATCTTCGGGAGCGGTAGAGCGCAGCAGCGGCAGGAAATGTTGGTAGGGTTCGTGGGTATCGAGGAGCGCCCTTGCAAGAGACGGAACGGCTAAACAGCAATCAGCTCAGGGGCCACGGCAGCACTCAAGAAAACCAAAGACTCACCCTGAACGAGATCGGTGAGCAAGACGAGGATATACTGAATGACGTTGGCGTGCTTGGCCGCCGTCTCGAGGACGCTCGGCCTGCCGGGTCCGCCGACGAACAGCAGCCGATAGGCGTCAACATGGGCCTCGACGACATGCCGCCTCTGCTCTGCGTTCTTCGCCTTGTCGACAGCCCGGATGGTCTCGTACTGCTCCTCTGTCAAGGTGCCGGCCCTGACGGCGCCATCCCAAGGGATCGGACGCTGGCGAATGTTGCTCTGCAGCGAAGCCAGGTACGTCGGGGGGTCGAGCGACATGGCGGCGGTGTCGCGGTCGCGGACGTCTTGTAGGAGATGGAGACGATGGCAGTGAGTAAGAGAGGAGAGGAGAAGAATGAAGACGGAGAGATAGGAGCTGACTGTGAGGCGACGAGTGAAGCTTCCCTACGAGGACGTCAAGCAGGCGGACAGCAACGGCTAAGCCAGTCGAGTCCGAGGCCGGGCCGATATTTACCCGTAGCAGCACCAAACGCGACTAGTGGCAGTTTAGCGGGAGCCGACTAGCGGATGGACCCACCTCGGGAAGGGCCGCCTCGGGTGCGGTTCAAAGACGGGGAAGAATCCATCCATCTATCAATCAGCTCTCGTCGAGCCGCGCAGCATGTCGTGGCATCTCCTGCACGAAGATAGCAGATACGGAGCCTTGGCTCCTCTCCAAGTGCGAATACGAGTAGATATGCACTGAAGCTCGAGAGTCCAATGGGAGCCCCCCATCGTCACCACGCACCACAACCCAACGGCACAGCAAAAGCCATGAAGCAATGGATCGACCGCTGATGCCCAGCCAGCAGCTCCCTCCGTCAGCAGCCCCATCCGCTCCCAGCTCAGTGCAGCCCCCAAAACATGGAGCCCAATACACAACCCCGTCGTAACCACCAGCAACCGTAGCATCGAGCCCACTCACTCACTACCTTCTCACCGTCAACCGATCAAGAAGAGAGAAGATGCAGCTGCTGGAAAGCGGAGTTCTTCCCCCACCTATGTATTCGTACCCCCGGTAAGAGAAATAAAAAAAAATTAAGGCGGCAACTCGTTTTCCCTTTATCCCCTCGAATAGCGGGGGCTGGGCGTGATGGCAGCTGGGAGGTTGGGGATTGCAGACCAGTATTTAACGGAAAAAAAAAAAAACTTCAACCGTTGCCGACCGTCACCCAAACCGACAACCAAAAAGAGACTTTCATCTCTCCTCCATCAAAGAAAGGAAAGAGAGTTTAATCTCTCATCTTCACCATCATCAACCTCCTTCCCATCAACACCCTCCGTCATCCCCAACTCCGTCCGGCCCCGCATTCTTCCCCCCCCCGCTCCGCACCGGAAAGCCGCATTCCAAGCCCCGAGGATGCGTCCCGGCCACGGCCTCATCCTCGCCATCGCGGCCCCGACCACAGCCTCACTCCTCCTCCTCCGACGATGCGGGACCCCGTGCGGATCGCAGGGCCAGTTCTGCTGCGGCTCCGGCGAGGCCTGCACCACGCTGGCCGGCAACGTCGCCACCTGCGTCGGCGCAACAGCAGCCTACACCACCACCTGGACCGAGACGCGCACTTTTACCAGCACCGTCATGACCCTTTGGGCTCCCGCCCCTGAACCCACTGCTGGTGTGGATTGTGCGCCCGCTGCGCCCGATCAGCAGGCTTGCGGTCCCATCTGCTGCGCTGGATGGCAGACGTGCGCCTTCAGAGGACAATGCTCTGTCAAGCCTGGCTTCGTGGAGCCGAGTCCCGTCGTCGTCACCGGTGATGGCGGTCAGTTGACGACACAATACTCTGCTCCCTTCCGCGTCACGGGAACAACCACCGTCACCACCAGCGGCGTCATGGGCGGTCCGGCCTCGGCCTCATCCACTTCCGCCGCGCCAGAAGCCATCGGCGCCGACGCCGGAACAGCGGGCTCCGGCCTTAGTCCCGGTGCCATCGCGGGCATCGTCATCGGAACCATCGTCGGCGTCGCTCTGCTGTTGCTGCTGTGCTTCTGCTGTATCGCGAGGGGTCTCTGGGCTGCTCTCTGCGGCCATCGTCGACGCCGAGACCGGGATCGCATCGACGTCTACGAGGAACGCCGCTCTCACCACACTCACAGCCGTGCCCCCTCGGCTGCCCATGCTGTTCGCAAGGATCGTCATTCGGGCTGGTTCGGTGGTCCGTCCCGTCCGGCCTCGGTCGTTCAGCGGCGCGAGAAGAAGTCCAGCGGCAACTGGTGGCTGGGAGTCACCGCCGCCGCCGGAACCATCCTCGCTCTCCTCAACTTGAAAAAGGACAAGCCCAAGCCTAGGCCCAAGGTCGTCCCCTCTCACGATAGCTATTCATACTACACCTACTCCGACCTCACCGGCCCTGGTAAGCCTGCCTCAACAGGAGCAAGAGAGAAGCCTGCTCGGTTCTGACCCTTCCCTTCAGGCAGCTCCAGCTCCGACCGTCGGTCCAACTACACGCGCCGCACCGCCGACAGCCGCATGCCCGGACCTTCACACTACTCGCGATCCTCGAGACGGCCCTAGGAGAGCCCCTCGACGGAGAGCCGAGTGCTGTATATGACGTCTCCGCACATACGTCACAGGGTCGCTCGCACCGCCATCGCCGTGGCCTGAGCTGTCGATGCGCGCCTCCCTGCCTCTGCACATATGACGACGAACCGAGAGAAGCCTTTGAGCCCTTCAGGGCGTGCACATATCTGTACCGAGCGCGCGGCGGGATATTCCCCGGTTAACCGTCGCCGGAGAGAAGCATTCTGATTTTTCATTCCTGGTCCCTTTATCCATTTGCACCGGGACGGCGGCATGATCATAACGACGAGACGACATCAACGCCAAAGTCGAAGCTACGGCCTGTTGGCTGTGGATTGGAGAGGCTTGAGCCGGCATTTCTGATTTGTACCAGATAGACGGGAGCGGCAGGCATCTAGGCCTCAGATCCCATATAATTGACATGGCCCGTTTGCCAAACACCCGCTCGCTTCGTCCTTGTCCGAGCCTCGAGAGTCGCTGCCCTTGAGCCATGGAGAAAGGTCCCAACGTCTTTTCTTCTTTCGAAAGCGTCTCCTGTAGCCTCGTGTGCTACAAAAACATGCAGATGCTTGGCCCTGGACACTCCCGCACCCCCAAAACCCAAGGGAATCAAAAACAGCCCCATCCGCGGCGCCTAATCCTCAACGATGTTGCCCTTTTCGGAAACGTACAGGCCGTCCAGGAACTAGACGACAAAGAGTCAGCGAATCTCTTTCCAGACAAGACAGAAAGGTAGAAAGAATTCGGGGAAACAACTTTTCGGATATCCTTGTTCCGGACTTTGCAGATCTGCTGGATATCGGCGGCGCTCTGGGACACATTCTCCAACGAGTTGCCAGACAAGACGAGCTCGTCCTTTTGCGACTTGGAAATCTCCACGTCGACACCCTCGTGCATCGTAACCCGACGAACAATCTTCTCGCCGATAAAGTTCCGGATCTCAACCTCCCAGAGCCCCGTCTCGTTGTTCTTGTCCAGGTTGACGTTGATGGGGAAGTGAGCGTAGACGTAGCGCATCTTGTACTTGAAGCCCTTGGTGACGCCAACGACGAGGTTGTGGATGATGGACCGCACCGTCCGCAGCGTGGCGACGTCCTTGCGCGAACCGTGGTGGATCTCGATCGAGATGGTGTTCTTCTTGGGGTGTCCGAAGTTGACCGACAGGTGGCTCAGGTCCTTGACCAGCTTGCCTGTCGCGTTGTTTTAGTAGGAGCTCGTTGGAACCTGTTGAGGCGCAGGGTTTCCCACCTCGAGAGCCCTCGACGGTAACGACTCGCGACTTGATAGAGACCTTGACTGCAGACACCAGCTCGTCAGCCAAACCATCTTTGCTTCCCAAGTGTGTTCCCCTCGCAATTCCTCTCCCCGTCATCGGTTGCTAATCCAAAAGCAACAGCTCTGCAGGATAAATCGAGGCTGAACGGGTAACAACATACCACCCTCCGGGATCTCAAGGATCTCCTGCGAATGAATGTACTTCATCCTGCCGGTTGTTGTCGAGGCGCTGTCTTGCGATCGTTCGGCTCAAGTTCCCTCGTTGCGACGATTTGGTCGGCGAAACCCTGTGGGCCGGGAAAAGGTTTCTAGGGCTTTGCCGCACGTGAGGCTGAGTGGGGAGGGGTCAGTACCTGCTTCCCGAAGATGAGCCGCGGCTGTTGAGCAACGGCGCCTCACGTGACATCCGCGCGATAAGATACGGCTAGTTCCAAACCACCGGCGCCGCCATCACGGCGCCAGCTCGTCATCGTCTCAGAGCCTCCCGCCCCTCAAACCCGCCCAGCAACCGCCTAAACCAAGCCCATCGCCCAGCGAAGGAACAAACCTCCCGCTTCGGCGACGGCGCCGGCTCAACGGCTTCCGGATCGCATCGTTTCCCATCGCAGCGCGACCTCGCCCCTTATCAACCATGTCGTACTTCTTCTCCACGCCCGTCGACATCGACATCGTCCTCGAAGGCGCCGACGAACGCGCAATGGTCGACGTTAAGCTCGATAAGAACCGGCGCGAAAAGGCACCTCTCTACATGGATGGCGAGTCCGTCCGCGGCGCCGTCACCGTTCGGCCCAAGGACGGCAAGCGGCTGGAACACACGGGTGTCAAGGTTCAGTTTATCGGAACCATCGAGATGTTCTTCGATCGTGGGAATCACTACGAGTTTCTGTCGCTTGTGCAGGAGCTCGCTGCTCCTGGCGAGCTGCAGCATCCGCAGACGTTCGACTTCAACTTCAAAAACGTCGAGAAGCAGTACGAGTCGTACAACGGCATCAACGTCAAGTTGCGCTATTTCGTTCGCGTCACTGTCTCTCGCCGCATGGCCGACGTCATTCGCGAAAAGGATATCTGGGTCTATAGCTATCGCATCCCGCCCGAGATCAACAGCAGCATCAAGATGGACGTCGGCATCGAGGACTGTCTTCACATCGAGTTCGAGTACAGCAAGAGCAAGTATCATCTCAAGGACGTCATCGTCGGCCGCATCTACTTCCTTCTCGTTCGCCTCAAGATCAAGCACATGGAGCTCTCCATCATCCGACGCGAGACCACCGGCGCCGCCCCGAATCAATACAACGAGAGCGAGACCCTCGTCCGCTTCGAGATCATGGACGGCTCTCCCTCCCGCGGAGAGACCATCCCCATCCGTCTCTTCCTCGGCGGCTTCGACTTGACGCCCACCTTGCGAGACGTCAACAAGAAGTTCTCTACTAGATACTACCTCAGCCTCGTCCTCATCGACGAAGGTGAGACACCGATTCCCTCCCTGCCCCCTTCTCTCTTCATGTCTTCTGAACGACATCTCATCAGATGCCCGCCGTTACTTCAAGCAATCCGAAATCATCCTCTATCGGCAAGCCCCAGAAGCCCTACCGGCCCCCGAAGCCGGAATCCAGGCATTACCTGCCCCCAACGAGAGCAAGCTGGCCGCGGTCCAGGCATGATTCATGAGTCGCAGCTCCCCTCTTTTCCTATCCATCTTCCTCCCGCTACGTTCTGCGGCTCTTCTACGTCCACGTCTTCTAGCATAAGGCCTGGCGTTCAGGTTTGGGAGACCCTTCCCTTGTGGGCACCGAGACTCTTCAAGAGAAGGGTCATCAACATAATCGACCGGAAAATGACGAGACAAAAAAAATCGAGACCAACTATTCATCTACATATATATCCTTGTCAATTCCGTGGCGCCCTCCCATGGTATCTCTCTCTCTCTCTTGGACTGCAGAATTCATCGTGTTTGGGATATCCCCATGTGACACTCCTCACGCGAGTTCCATGTCATCGCCCGCCTCGAACCCAAACTGGTTGTTCTGAATGGCCGCGATCCTGTCCAGCTCGTCCCGATACTGCTTCCTGATGTCCGCCAGGGAGACGACATGGCGCTTCCTGCCTGCCACTCCCTCGTCAAAGACCCAGGCCTGCTTCGCATCGACGCAGCTCAGCGCGTTGATGAGAAGCAAATATTGCCGCGTCACGGGCGTGTCGAGCACGTCGTCTCCCGTCATCCGGTCCCCCTCCCCTGCCTGCCTCAGCTTCTGGATGAGATCCAGTAGCACCGACGCCGCGCCCCTGTAGTTGTTGCGCCTGATCCGCCACGAGTAGAGCACCTGGTGGTAGGGGAACCCGTGCACCACGTCTGCCGTCTTCTTGCACCGCTGAGCCAGTATTGCGTCCACCTCCTGCTGCATGCCAGGGAAGGGTAGCTTGACGAGTTCGGTGCTGTGATACGTCTCGCACATCTTATCGACGAGTAGCCGCAGGCTCGAATGACGCAAGGCCTCGTCTTTCATCGAGAACAGGCTCGTATGGGCAAGCTCGAACTGCGACGTGGCCAAGGCCGCGTGGAACAGCCGGCTCAGCATGTCCATCTTGACGTCGTCGGTGCCCTGAGTGAAGCCCGCGAACTGGATGGCCAGCCTGGCATGCTCCATGACGTACGAGTAGGCTCTCTGCTCCTCGTACAGCGCGGTGATGTGAGCGTAATATTTGACCGGACCGTTGTTCAGCAGGTTCCATTCCGTATCGTCGAGCAGGCCGCAGCTATGCCGGCCCGACCTGATCAAGTCGTCGCCTGCCTCAGAGTCAGCTTTCATGAGTTCGTCCGCGGAGCACTGCGTGTTCTCCTCACCCATTCCGACAGCAGCCTTCCTGAAGTTGATGGCGGCCGCTTCCAGGTCTTTGAGCGCCAGAAGCACTCGACCATTGATATAATAGGAGAAGGGATTCTGGTCGCAAAAGGGTGCCAGCTCCAGGGCCAGATCCGCTCTATCGCGCTTAAGGAGCGAGCACTGGATCAGCGTCGGAGACACCTCGATATCGCTGTCGGGCGCGCAGAGGTTCGACACCAGCTCCGTGATGGTCAGCGAAAGAGCCTCGCTCCGAGCATGGCCGAAGCCCAGTAGATGGCCGACATTGGCCTCGAGAGCCGTGATGACTTGCGACTCGTCGCCGCCGTCGCTCTTCCTCAGAACCGGCGCCGGCGCCCCCTTTTCCGACCGGAAGAGAGGCACCGACAGCTCCGTCCGCGCGAGCCATTCCAGCAAGGCGAGCCTCCTGAGCGTGTCGACGAGCTGGCGAAAGATGGGCCCGATGTCGACTCGGTGGTGGAGAGCCTCCTCCTCCTTGTCGTACTCAAACTCCATGTGCACCAGAAGCACAAGCTGAGAGAAGCAGACGTGGAACTGGAGGTTGATACAGTTTTGGACGCCCTTCATGATGAGCTTCTTGCCAAACTCGGTCAGGGGATGGCGAAGGTGGCGACGCTTCGCTTCGAGCGGCGCGGCCATCAGGCGCATAACCTGTCTGTAAAGGTCGTCGGTGACAATCTCAAAGTTGGCACCCAGAGCTTCGACTACCTGGGCGCAGTCGTCATCGGTGATGCCGCGCCAAAAGGCAGCCTTGTCGGAAAAGTAGGAGATGCGCTCCATATCCGTCTTGGAGGACTGCTCGAAGATCTCTCGGTTGGCGACGGCCTTGGAGAGCTGCAGATATGTGTCGGAGAAGCCGTCGATGAAGGCTACGGCAGAGCCGATCAGGGCAGAAAGGTCCTGCTGCTCTTCGTCCGGTGAGGATAGGTTGAAGAAGACTCGCTCCAGGCTGCTGCACTCTGTGACGGCCGAGAGAAGATCCGCACAGACGACCCAAGCCATGTCCGTATCCGGGTCCAGAGCAAGGCCAATGGCTTCGCCGCGCTGCTTATCCAGCTCGTTGAGTAGCCGATAGAATCTTCGCCACTGGGTGTCGTTCGAAGACCGGAAAAGCTCATAGTCCATGGCGCCGGAAGATGCTCGCTCCAGGGAAGCCGTAGCGCCGAGAACGGAGCAGATGGACTCGGCCAGGCTCCTCCCACGCGTACTATTGTCCCGACTTGTCCCCAAGCCGCGCTCGTAGATTGATAGGGCCGTCTGTAGCGTTGCCTTGGTATACTTGCCGGGTGAGAAGATGACGCGTAGCCACTTCTCGGTCACGTCGGTAGGGTCACAGGGTTCTGAGACGGGGACGTTGATGGGTCCCGACTCGGGACAAACACCCTCCCAGCCGTCGTCCCACGTAGTCTCCATGTTGTTCCTGTCGAGCTCGAGGCGCTGCAGTCTGTATGTCATGTTGTTCTTCCAAAGGGTCCAGAGGTTGATGGAGCTCTCAGACGGAGACGACAGCACGAAGTCAGCCATGGTCCATATGTCGGGAGAGGAGGGAGTCGGCGGAAAGAGGCGGTTCTCGGGGAAGAGATCTTCAACCGTCACGGTATGGGCGTCCCTGGCGACCAGTTTCCAGAACTTGAACTCGCCGGACCCGATGGGCGAGTAGGTGGCGCATATTCTCTGGCCCCGGTGCCTTCCAACGAGGTAGACGAGATTAGACTGCAGAGGATCGATTCCCCATTTGCCCACCTCGTTGGACGGCCTGTCGACGTTGAGGATGTCGCCGGTGTAGATGATTTGGCCATCGTCGATATTCCAGATGCGCATGCGATGATCGAGACAGACGGTGACGGCAAAGAGGCTTTGATCGAGGCCGAACGACGTCACCTGGATGGACGTGGCCGCCGAATACTCCATGTTGACCTTTCCGTGCCTGATGCTGTGCTTGCTCTGGAACGGCAGCAGGCTCCGAAGGTTTTGGGTCCAGCCCTGAACGTTGAAGAATGACTCCTTCCACATGCCCGTCGTCGCTGAAGAGCTGGTCAATTGTCGTTCTCGCCGCGCAGTTGGGGAAGAAAGAGAGGGAGCTTTACCATCGTCTGTCCTGTTCCTATCGAAGCGGATCATGCCGCCATCGTTGACAGTCGCCAGTAAAATGTCAGACGTGACAGCGACCAGTCGATGCGGTGTCTTGAAGCCCAAGCCCGCCGGCGTCTGAACCTTGCCCAGCTCTGACAAGCTGGCGTCGACAGCCGCCCGGCGTCTGAAGCAGTCGGGTCGCAGGGTAAAGGTGAAGAGCTGCGAGGCCCGATCCAAGACGAAGACGCACAGCGCATCGTGCTCCTGCGGGTCGGAAAAAGCCACGCACCCGGGCTGTATAGGAAGAGCAAAGGTGAAGTTGAGCACGAGCGGCGCGTCGGGCGCCTTGTCGCGCTTGCAGAGATCAACGACTCGAATGCTCAGCAAGCGGCCATCGTCGAGGACGCGCCAAAGGAAGCTGCGCGGCGCGTCATGCCACCTGCGATGGTAGACAGACGAGGCGCCAGCTAGGTTCCTCAGCCGGAACGTCGTCTCGTCGTCGACGGACGAGTCGCTTGTCTGCTGAGTGCGGGCGCCGCCCGACTTGGAAGGGACGCGGATGCTGACTTGGACGGCAGGCGAGGGCGGTTCGAGATTGAGGCGGGTCTCCTTGAAGAGAATCTGCGCTTCTTGATGCTCCATGGCGCCTCCATGCAGCGATTTGCGAGGCTGACGGCGATTTTTTTTCCGCGAGGCTGCCACAGGGGGGGGGCTGGCGGTTTTGCTTGGAGTCGCGAGGAGCACAGGTCCCTGAGCGCGCTAGCCGGATGTGGTAATCTCCTATCAGCTCCATCAAAGAAAGGCTGACAAGGGCTTTTCAGCTCAACAACAAAACAACAACAACGCACAGAGACGAGGCTGGCCATAGACATTGATTACGGAGCAACCATTCAGCCGTAGAGTTCGTGAGCTACATATTCTTACGCGTCGCCACGTCCAGACGACGTCTTTGTCGGCCGCTTACTTGTTCCCCTTTCCCGGTTACGCGCAACGCCGAGAAACAAATGCCACCTTCAAGCAGCCGCTCTCTCATCTTCTCACACCATCTCATCCTCCCTGCTCATCAGTCCTTTTCCATGTCCTTGGGAGACGGGTCGCCGATGCCGTCCTCGTTGATGGCGAAAAGCGTGTCGCTCTCGGGCAAGCAGGGGCTATCGTAGATCTTGGCAACGCGGGTCTCGCCGCGTCCCTTTTTCAGGCTGATTCTCGTCGTGCTGGCGTGGGCCATGATATTGCCGCCAATCGGCTTCTTCGGATCGGGGTTGAACATGGCGCTGGGCCCTCCATCGACCTGGGCAACCACCTGGTTCGTGATGACGACGGCGATTCCAAACTCGTCCGCAAGCCGCTGCAGGGTCCGCATGAACTTGGCCAGGTGCGTCTGCCTGTTGGATAGCTCGCCGCGGCCGCAGAAATCGGTTCGGTAGAGCGCCGTGGCGCTGTCGACGACGAGCAAGGAGAAGCGCGTCTCGCACATCATGGCCGCCGCTTGGTTCAGTAGCTGAAGCTGGTGATCCGAGTTGTACGCTCGAGCGTAGGCCACGTTATCCAGCACCTCTTCTCCGGAGAGACCAAACCGGTTGGCCACTGCCAGGAGTCTCACGGGACGAAATGTGCCCTCGGTATCGATATACAGGCATTTCCCCTCACCGCCGCCCATGTCAAAGGGTAGCTGACAGGTGACGGCGAGGGTATGACATATTTGGCTTTTACCTGTTCGAAACTCGCCAAACAGTTCAGTGACGGATCCCGTCTCGATGCCTCCAGCCAATAGCGTATCGAGATTCTTGGATCCGGTGGTGATGGAGATGAGCTCACTCCTCCTTTGGTGCATCTCTGTCGCTGTTGTGAAACCCATGGGGACGAGCTTCGAGGCTGCACCGCAGTCAAGTCAGCTTCTCGCCGTCTATCTGTCCGATTGAATACGCACCCTCGCCTAGAATTTTAGTCGCCTTCTGCTCCGAGATGCCCTTGATCTGTTCCAGCATCCTCCGCGGAGTGTACGCAACCGACTCGACTGTGTTGAAGCCTCCCCCGACGACCAGCTCGATATCACGCTTCGTCAATCCCGCAACGCCCTAGGAGAAGAATCGTCAGTGAGTCTCGCAGGATTCCAGGATATGTGCGCCCACCTCGAGGGCTGACAGTGGCGTCGGCGCGCCAGGACCGACTGCGCTGCTTTCATCCTCCATCGGAGCCTCATCATAGCCTTCGCCACTCATGATAGCGGCCGGTGAGAGGAAATAGACAGAATCAAGTCCAGATATCTGGCCAGTGATGGCGCACAGAGAAAATTGACGCAAGAAAACTCAACAGAAAAGATGTCGAGGAAAGAAGGAGGAAAGTTTGACGAGGCGCGGTGTCATCGCGTCAGTAGGGCGGGAATATGGACTAGTGCTCGACGCCATATCACGTGATTATATTCACTCGAGAGATTAGCTAAGAACTTCGGAGCCAGTCTTCACGAGACACGACGAACGCCAGGCAAATTTCAGAAAAGTCCAGTTCTCATTCTCATGAACAAAACCTGCTATGCTGTCCTCCAGCCACAAGAGAGACTAATGTACATTCAAAGAAATCCCATGCGAGTCACTCATTGTCCATCCCATGTACTTCTCAGTTGATAGCAATGCGGCGCGACTCGTGCTTCTTAGCCTTGGGCACCACAATCTCGAGGATCCCGTCCTTGAACTGAGCCGAAACTCCCTCCTGATCGACGCGGCTGGGGAAGTTGAAGCTGCGCGAGAACTCGCCGATGCTGCGCTCCGTGAGCCAGTACTTGGCCTTGTCCTGGGGCTTCTTCTCCTCCGGCTTCTTCTTCTCGACGGCCGACTCCGTCCTGGCTCCCTCGTCGACGCCCGTCTTGTTGTTATCCGTTTCATCCTCGACGGTAGCTTGGTGAAGCGAGTTGCGTGACGAAGAAGATGCCTCGCCCTCTTCAGTGATGGCTGCACGTTCGCCCACGTCCTCGATGACACCCGCAGGCGGCGTACCAGCCGAGTAAGAGCGCTCAACACGGCCGCGGATGAGCATGGTCTGCGGATCGGTGAATTCAATGTTGACCTGATCCTTTCTTATGCCCGGAAGCTCGCCATGAAGCTCGTAGTTCTCAGCCGTCTCGCGAATGTCAAACTTGGGCTGCCAGCTGGGCAAGCCCGCGCTGCGACGAGTATGCTGCTGCGGCGACTGGCGGTAGTGGTGATCAAAATCATCGAGCAGGCGGAAGAGAGGCGTGAAGGACGTCTCCGAGTTGTAGAACTGAGGCGGGAAGAAAGCCATGGTGCGGACTTGGTTGCTGAGAGGCTTGACGGGAACTCGCTTGAAGTTGCGGGACAGACTTCTAGGCAGAGCCGATCGGCAGGCGCGCATCAATTTTTTTTGTTGTTGGTGTGGGAGTTTGAAGATTTTGCGAGTGGAAATGGTTTGCAGAAAAATGTGTGTGAAAGTGGAAGAGTGTGTGAGAGATTGTGTGTTGGTTGCTGGATGAAGAACTCGAATTGAGCAACTTCAAAGCCTGGATTTATACGCAAATGGCCTCCTTGCCCGAACCTTCCATAACCTAGGAGAAGGTTCAAAGCACCCGTATCTGTTTATTTCTCGAACCAAATGGACATTTCCAGCATCAACGCGAAACGAAACAGTCATGCCATCCCCAGCAACTGGATTGTTCAGCAGCCTTCTGATAGTGGCTCGAAGCCGCTGGACGATGGTGGAACCTTCTAGCGCCTGCCCAGCACTGACCAGGGCCGTTGGAGACCCGCTTTTTCTCAGGTCGAGTCGCCCGTAGCAGAAGCTCCGGACCGGCGCGGAGTTTCTTTGATCCGCCCCCTGCAACCTCGCCTTAGCTTTAGGCGCAAGACGCCTGCAACGACGGACCCAAAGCAGGTTTCGCTTCGCAACTCGATCGCCCTTTGCTAGAACCTGCAGGGCTCGTGTCTGGCCTGGCCAAGTACGATACCTACATGTGATTCGAACACGCGCCTCTTGGGGACTTTTGGTCGCTGCAGCAGGGGCATGGCGAATCGATGCGTTCAGGCGCCAACACTGGCTTCACCCTCGAAATGACCAAGCATCATGACAAGAGTCATCTGTGGAAGGGGACATTGAGGAGTTCAAATCCTCACAAGCTTCATTAAAACCCTGCTCATAACTAGACCACCTCTCACAGTCTAGACTTCTCAAATGGAAAAGCCGTCTCTGCGTCGCTGTCTTACATCCTGGCTCCTCATCGCCTTCATCACAACCGCCACTCAATAGTTGCGACCCTGAAATCACTCAGTCGATGGCCACAATCCCTCATCGACAGAAGTCACCCACAGCTAGTGCTGTACCCTCCGCCTCGCGGCAGGGCTCACCTCAACCTCCCCAGAAGCCACTCATATGACTCGACGTTCGCCGCGTCCGGCCGGGACCGTCGAGAATATTTTCAGAAAGAGCACGCGTTCGTCAAGTCATTCATGGTGCCGAGCGGCACATTCAGCGTACCATCGTACTACAATCTGTCCGTCAGGGCGTCGTCATCGCTCGTTCCCGCCCGATGGATGGACCGCCCAGTGACGTGCAAAGCGGATCGAGGTTCACGGGGGCTGGAAACCGGCTATTGACCGTGCCCTCGGATGGGAACGTAGCCGTGCATCATGGTCGGTGGCAGACGCATCGCCGGCGGCATCGGCCCGGGGCTCTGAACGCGGTTGAACAGGCCAATCAGTCTGCGGCCCACTGACGGCTCCAGCTCGGTCCCGTCTCTCGCGATCTTGACCTCTCTGTTAGAGTTCCACGGGTTTCGCAGGCCTCGTGTTCGGTAGAACGGAAGCCGGCTAATGGACAGCCATTCGAGCTTGAAAGGCTTGCCCCATGTTTTGGTCTCCTCCTCGGTGCCAGTGCTCCTGTTGCTCGACACCTCGCTGGCATTGTCCGATCCGCTCTCTGAATCCTCTCGCTCGGCCTCCCAGAAGATGGTTCCACGAGCAGAGTCGTCGATGATGCGGCCCTTGGGGGCGAATTCGGTGGCGTCAGTCGGGATCGCCTTTGGCAAGTCCAGGCTGCTCGTGGACTGTGACTTCGGGGCAAACTCGATGGCCGCCGCTGGATCGTCGTTGATCTCGGATACCATGCGGGCGTATCCAAAATACTCGCCCGACTTGTTGGCCGAGAAGATCAGGTAGACATTGTCAAAGTTCTGGCCCTCATATTAGCACAATACTCGCACACTGAGTCCCTCCGAATGGTATGCCAACCTTGAAGGCAGTGTTGAGAGAGTCTTCATTGTGAGACTGGGTAGCCCAGATTCCGGTCCGGACGCTCAGCTCGAGATCCTCCATGGTCAAGCTCTTGAGGATGAAGAACTTGTCATTCTGGGTGTTGCCGTCGCCTCCAGAGTTCATCTTGGGCTTGGCTGGCTGGCTGACTGGCGGACTGGGGCTTCGAACATCCGAGCCTGGGCTGCGGTTGTCCAGACCGGGGCTATCTTGAGATGGCTCGTTCTGGACTGCTGTATTCACGGAGTTGGCAGCCGGACCGGTAGGCGCCGTCAGACCCGTGGCCCCCTCAACCGTGTTCTTCCGCAGACGACTGACAAGCCGAACAGACTGAAACTTGGAGTCGTGCAGCTTTTGCTGCGCAGCCAAGCATGTGTTTTCGTCTTTGAAATTCGCAAAGGCGCAGTTGCTCTTTGATATCAGGAACAGGGACTCGAGCCCGGCCGTCTCTTTGCAAACATGGTGAACGAGGCTCATCAGATCCGTCTGTGGAGGAAGATTGCCGATCCAGATGGCGTGCCCTGGAGGAGAAATGACAAGGATACGTTAACCGTCTGCCCACGAGAGGAGTCATCTGAGGTAAACTTTACCACTCTGGCGAGGCTTCCTAGGCGGTCCTCGTACAGCGTTCTGTCGGCTTCCCGGCTCGTCTGGTCCGATATTAATCGCTGCGTGGCCATATCCAAATAACATCTTACCTTGAACCGGCTTGTGAGCCTGAACAGGCATCGAAGAACTGTCTGCCGCGGAGCGAGCTTTCCGAACATCAGGATTTGGCGGGCTGCTGGCGACAAAGTGTCCCGAGACGACGCCCGGTGGCATGTGTTGCGGCTGCCCCGGATAGTGTCCGGCCTGCGGATAGTAAAAGGCCGACTGCGGATGGTTCATCATCATCTGGCCCGGATAGTAGGCGAGACCTTGCCTGGCAGCCGGGGGCCCCTGAGGCGGAGACATGTGGCCAGCAGCGTAATACTGCGGCATCTGAGGCTGGGGCACGTAATAACCCTGACTCATGGCCACCGGAGGCGGACCTCCGTACGGAGCCATGTGTGGCATCGGCGGGACGACGGGCGGCGACGTGGCCGGGATATACCGCTGACCTCCCTGGGGATAGTGGCCCGGACGATAGGCGGCAACGCCGGGCAAGGCGGCGGCCATGGAAGCCATGTCATAGGGCCCCTGATGGCCAAACGACGTCTGCGAAGAGGCCATGTCGAGCTGCGAGGAGAAGGCATAGTTGGCAACGGCCGGCGGTTGCGGAGGCCCCGGAGGCCCTGGAGGCGCTTCATGCTGGGCGGCCGGGGCCGTCGGTGTCTGCTGGGCCTCGCCGACGACGGGGGCGTCTCCGGAGCTGGACAGGCTCTGCGAGGGCTCAGGAGCCGCTGTTCCCGGGACCGTGGCCATCGAGAGCTTCCCCCGAACCGCCCAATGATGATTGCGCTGGCCAGAGTTCGTGTCAGGGTCAGCCGTGAGATAGGATCAGTTGGGCACGACGACTTCAGTACCTGTGAGAAGGGCCCCGGCCCTTCCTTCTGCCTGTTGCCGATGCTGAGCCCCCTCCCCCCCGAGTCAAAGGAAAGGAACTGTTTTGGCTTATGGTTTGTGCGGTATTGTCGAGTCAGGGATAATAATGATGATGGTGTCCAGACGAGACGGGGGCGAGAAATATCTGGAGGGGAAGCTAAGCCAGCGGCCAGAGGGGACTGACCAGGGGCGAATTGAGGGAGAAACAAGCATTTGCCAAGGGGCTGGGGGTGAGAGCAAGACGCAGCAAGGTACCTACATGCAGATGAGGGGAGATCGGACTGGCGGCGACTATCGAGAATAGCTCACCCAGAAGCAGAGGGCCATCTTTGCAAGCCTATGAGGGATCGGGGGAAGCGCAGGGTCGCTTCAGGGGAGGGGGCCGTGGGGATGGAGAGGTGAAGCCGGCTGGAGATGGCTCTGGATATCGGCATCGAGGTAGTTCAAGGGAGTTGAGCATGACACGCGTCGAGATAAACACCGACAGTACATACATACCTCGGAGAGGGGAAAGATGGGTTGACGGACAGTTGAAGGCGGGAAAGGGAAAGGAGAAAAAGAAACAAGGGGGACAGGGCTAGCAACAATACGGCCGTAGCTTCAACCAAGGAGACAGCTACCTACGGCCGGCCCCCATGTACCGGTACCTTGCCCTTGGTTGTATGGAGAGGAGAGAAGACGAGAGGAGAGGCGGGGATTGGAAAGGATTGGAAGCTGGATGTGAGGCCGCATCACGAGCTCCGACTGGGTCAAGGGCCCGGCGTGGCGTCGAGGTGAGTGGTGTGTTGGAGACCGGGATGGCTTGCAACTACGTCCATACAGACAGCTGCTATCTCCGTACATACGGGAAGGGAG
>NJES01000285.1:0-22769 GCA_002591395.1 Ophiocordyceps camponoti-rufipedis | reverse complement strand
GACGACGATGATGATGACGACGACGATGAATTCCCCAGCTCAGCCCCCGTCAAAGATGAAGTCCCCGTCAAGGAAGAAGGCTCCTCCTCCTCGCCCTCCTCCTCGCAGCCGGAAGCCCCAGCATCGTGCTCGGCCAAGGCGTCGGATCCGGAGGTGATGCGCAGCTTCTACCAGCGTCTCTTCCCCTGGCGTCAACTCTTCCACTGGCTTAACCACGGTCCGACGCCGACGAGCGACTTTGCCAACCGCGAGTTTGCCTTTACGCTGCAGAACGACGCTTACCTGCGGTACCAGTCCTACGCTACTTCAGACCTGTTGCGTCTTTCCCCCCATTCTAGATACGGAAGTGAAGAAGTCTTTGTTTGGCTGACGGTGGGAAAGGCTTCGCAAGGACGTGTTGCGCCTCGTACCCTCACGCTTCGAAATAGGACCCGTTTACTCGACCAACCCTCGCGACCGAAAGACGCTGCGCGGCTCATCTGCTTTCAAGCCCATCGCCAAAGAGCTCTGCTTCGATATCGACTTGACCGACTACGACGGCGTGCGGACTTGCTGCGACAAGGCCAACATCTGCCGCAAGTGCTGGGCTTTTATAACCATGGCGATTCGGGTCGTCGACGTTGCTCTGCGTCAGGACTTTGGCTTCGCTCATATTCTTTGGGTTTACTCGGGTCGCAGAGGTGCTCATGCTTGGGTGTGCGACAAGAAGGCTCGCTCCCTGGACGATCAGAAGAGGAGGGCTATTGCTGGATACCTTGAAGTCGTCAGGGGGGGCGTCCACGGTGGCAAAAAGGTCAACGTTCGCCGTCCGCTGCATCCTCACCTCTCGTGCGTTTTCCCTTCCCTGTTTGCCTGATGGATGGAGCTGACGTGACTTGTGCAAACAGCCGCAGCCTCGACCTGCTGAAAGCGCACTTCCAGCACGACGTCCTCGAAGCCCAAGACCCCTGGGCAACGGCCGAGCAAGCCGAGAAGCTCCTCCAGCTCCTCCCTGACCGCACGCTCAACGACTCGCTACGACGCAAGTGGGAGGCATCACCAGACGGCGACTCAGCCACCAAATGGGCCGACATCGACGCCGTGGCCAAGACAGGCACCAGCAAGAGCCTCGACGCCCGCGCCCTCCTCGAAGCCAAGCAGGACGTCGTCCTAGAGTACGGATACCCGCGGCTGGACGTCGAGGTCAGCAAGAAGCTCAACCATCTTCTCAAGAGCCCCTTTGTCGTCCACCCGGGCACGGGCCGCGTGTGCGTGCCCATCGATACGGCGGCGCTGGAAGACTTTGATCCCCTTGCTGTGCCGACGGTTCAGGGCTTGCTGGCTGAGGTTGATGGCTGGAAAGAGGAAGAGGGGGGGGGAGGGGGCGGAAAGGGTGTGGCTGACTGGGAGAAGACGAGCTTGAAGCCGTATGTTGACTACTTTAGGTCCTTTGTGGCTGGCTTGGTGAGGGATGAGAAGGGGGTGAGGGTTAAGCGGGAGCGGGAGGAGGATTTGATGGATTTTTGATGATTCTTTTCTTCTTTTGTTGTTCCTTTTCTCTGTCTCTCGGTCTTCCTGTCAAGTGTCTATGAGGCAGCTGACCAGCCGTCGCCATCATGGCATCTCGCGGTTCGAAGCGATCATGTCCTTTCTTTCTCTCCTTTTCACTCTGGTAAACATGCCTCGTCAACCACCTCCCCCATCGTCGACTCCTCTTCTCGAACCAACGACGCCTCAGCCTCAGCATCCGGCTCCCCCTCCTCATCATCTCGAATGAGACACCCGCCCTTGCGCTTGGGAATGACAGCCAAAAAGGCATCCCCCCAGTCACCGCAGTCCATCCAGCTAAGCAGAATCTCGACGACGTGGTTGGTAGCCAGCACGCGGCGGCTCTGCATACGCATGAAGTCGGTGATGGGCAGCCTGGCCGTCCGGATTCCCCTCTCTCGGGCGCGGCGGTAGCAGAGGCCCTTTTCGCGGTTGCGGTCGACGAGCCCGCCGACGACGTAGATGGTGTTGGGCTCGAGTCGGCGAAGCGTGTAGGGAGACTCGGATGTCAGGTAGACGACGTCTCCGTGGGCCGGGTCCAGCGCCGGTTCCGAGTCCGGTAGCGGGAAGGGATCGACTTCGTCTTTGGTCCAGGCCGTATCCTCTGCCGTCGTCGGCTCCGCGAGAGGGCCTTGGATCCCGGCCGCGGGCTGCTGGTCCGCCAACCGTCTCCGTGCTTCATCGGCACAGGCAAGATAATCGCCGTCAACGAAGCCCACGCCCTTCCAATGCCGCTGCTGATCACCCAACACGTCCCGAAACCGATCTCTAATCTTCCCGCGCCAACCGCCAACCCACAGATGAGCACGACGACGAGCCCTCCGGTTATCCGAGTAGGAGCGGGTGACCTGCGAGGCGAGCGAGACGCGCTCCTTATCCGTCATGTAAGACTCGAAATCGCAGTCGATGACGATGGCGAGGGGTTCGAGCGTGGTGCTGCCTGGCAGTGGCTTCTGCGGCTTGTCGCTGGCGTCTTGGTCTGCGGTGGCGCGGCGGCGGTCACGGCGGTCGATGCGCTTTTCGCGGCGGCGTTTGCGGCGGTCTTCGCGGCCTTGTTCCCATTCTTGTTGCTTGCGGATGCGCTTGAGGGCGTTCTTGGATAGGGGTTGGGTTTCGGGGGGGGGATCTTGGGGGTGTTGTTGGGGAGTTGTCGTCGGTTGGGCTTCGGCTGGGGGTTCGTTCATGATGGTTGTTGGTTTGTTGGATGGTTTGTTACATTCTCGTCTGGTATTGGTAGTTGTTTTGGTTGAACAATGACTGATGGCTGGTTGTCTCTTCCTTGAATGGAGTCACGATAAAGCACTTGACGTTGTCGGATTTTGCTCTACGTTGTACAAGTAAGCATATCTATGTGTACATCCCATCCCAGCAATATATGTTCAAATAACAGTCCATCTCTGCTATTCACACTTCACTTCAGGAACTAACTTGGACGGGCAATATCATGCCTTCGAACCTTTTCCTCACAAATTCCCCTGAAAAAAAACTCAAAACTTGTCAACATCCAAGGCCAGGTCCCATAATCACCCGGGCAGTTCCGTCGATTCTTGTGCCCTTCGGTCCCATCAGTAGTTATGTCCGTTGTAAGGCGTAAACAGACTCGCTTGCTAGACTTTCCCGGAACCCCGGGCTGACGGCCAAGGCCTCGATCGTGTAAGCTCCGTTATGCTCGACGGCGTGATTCATGCTCGGGTCGGAATAAGCTGCGGAAAGCATGCGTCTTTCCGTCTTGCAGCTTTGGGCGATGAGAGGGGGGGTAATGGCTAGGAGGGAATATATCATCGGGTTCGCTTTTCCAGCTGAGGATGAGTGCTGGGAAGAGTTGGCCTTTTGCTTCAAGTGCTGTGCTTGCGCTTTCTTGGAAGAAGAGGGATGCTCAACGACTGCTTCATCGTCTGTTAGTAGAGCGACGATGATTCTTCTTTGGTATCTCGCTACGTTCCTGGACATGTTTCAAATTATTTCTATTGTGTCACTGATACAATACGCTAGGTTCGACAATTCAGTACAAAAGAGAAAAGAATAGAAAAGACATCCCAAGTCTTGTGGTATATACGCGACGCAATCACCTTGGATAGCCCCCCCGCTTCCTCTTGCGACATCTTACAGTCAGCTTCGTGTCAACAGAATTCTCTACTAAATCCAGTCCGATCCCACATTGTCGTCCAGAACGCCAGCGGCTTGCCGTGATTACTATTTCAACAATAGACGCTCGCCCAGCCGTAAGCTCTCTTCAACCGTCCAAGGGAAAATTGGCATCGATGATTTTCATCTTGACTCTCCTGTTGCTGCCCTGGTTGGCGAATCTCTTTCTGCGAGCCGGTGCCGACGGAATCTCTTCCTGGAATAGGATCTGCACCCGGTGAGGCGTCCCGTCGCTCTGCAGCAGCGGGAACAAGACCTCGCACGGGGCTACCCTGGTGTAGTTGAATCTCACGTTTGGGGCGGGATGGACGATGCCGTCGCCCACCCTGTGATGTCTGAGCTTCTTGGACAGACGCGGCGTCGTCATGAACATGGCGCGGGCTGACTGAAACCAGCGGTTGGCAAAGGTGAGGTTGACGGCGCCGAGCGTGATGTTAAGAGGCGGAAATAGTTGATGTGGCTGTGAGGTTCGCTCGTAGCTATTCAGGCGAGCCCTTGCCAAGCCATCCTGAATGGGACAGCGGCTAAAGTCGAAGAAGGGGATGAGCACGCAGAGCCCTCTGACCTTGGCGGTAAAGGTCCAGGTCTGGACCTCGCATAGATGCCGGGCTGGACACGATACCGTCAGTGACACGTCCTGCGTGTAGCTCTTGGAGTTGCCCCGGTTGCTGTTCTGGCCGGAGGTGGTGGTGCTGCGCAGGGCGTCGCTCAGGGTGAAACTCTCAGTGTTCTTATCGTTGTTGCTCTGCGTGTCCTTTGACGAATAGACGCCCGTGCTCATGTACGTGTAAGATTCCTGCGCCGTCGTCTCCATCTGCAAGCCGTAAAAATCCATGCCCATCTTGGTGCCCAGAAGGTAATTTGTCGTGTTCTGCAAGGACCAGGATGACGACTTTTCGTTGGACATGCCTAAAGACTCTTCCGAAGTTTCCGTCGTCGTGTCTTGACGGGACTCGGTCACTGAGGAGTCGACCCTCCACTCTATCGAGGTATCCTCCGTCGTCGCCGTCGTCTGTGTCAGAGTTATTGTTGACTCTTGTTTATAGTTGGTGTTGAGACTCTCAAAGTCTTGGTGAGCGAAAGGATGGACTTCGACTTCGTAGCCGGGGAGAAGAGTGTGACGATAGTACAGTCCCTGACCGCAAAAGAACCCCAAGCGTGAGAGCATATAACGCTCGTGCGCGTCTGCTCCCAGCTGAGTTCTGTTCTCATGCAAATGGACATCGACAAAGGGGATGGTTCGGGTCACCACGGCTCGCTTTACTCGGCTCATGATGAACTTTGCTTCCGGCTTGTCCAGATGCAGACTTGCCAGGTCCAGCGGTCCATGTAACTGTAGAGCGGCGCTCGGCAGACCAGCAACCAGCATGGTAGTGACACCAAGCATCGTGGATGAGCACCGGGATGGCGGCCGCCTATCACGAGCGAGCGGCATGGTGATTATCGGGTGGGGAGGCGGGGAAGGATGGGGAAAGCAACAAGGGTGAAGAAACTTAAGAATAGCATAAGAGGGAAAGAGAGAAGAGCGGAAGTCAGGCCGTCTTAAAGCCTCTGCCGTGCCATCCGTCGGGTCGGATAATGTGGTCAAGACGTTCCGCTAACGCTTTCGTGACGTGATGCTTGAGCTGAAACGAGTCAAGGTTGACTGATCTGTGCTTGCTCGCGTGTGCGGGACATGGAATATGAGGTCCCGGGAAGCGGAGGGGATAGCAGCCCATTGGCGTGAGAATTGATAATTAGGTATGTCTATTCGTGGAGCCCCAGCTTATCACTTGGCAGCTGAGGTCTGGATACTTGCAACCTCTATAGGAAGTCTGAAAGGCGACTGACGTTTCGTCGGGTCGGTCTAGACGGTGGCTATGCGAGCTGATGCAGAGCCCAACACATAGAAAGAGGAGTTGGTTTGGCAGAGGTTCGGTTGTCGGTTGCCATGTTATCAAACGTCGTCACATCTGGAAAGAATCGGAAGCGTTGACACATAGGACTGAGAATAGTGTCATCTATAATTGGTGGATGATATGATAGAACTTTACACGCTCTGCTATTATCAGACTTTGGAGTCAACCCAACAACCGTGCTGACTCGCTCTTTACTTCCACATCGTCACCAGCAGCAAGCAATAACCGACATCGGGAGTCTGCTGCCGCAACTGATCCGTCATCGAGTAAGGCTCGGTCAAGTCGAGCAAAAGGATGTGACGTTGAACAAGGAGTTTCGGCGCGGCGGATCGCAGTCGCAGTTGCTCTTTGATAATATCACACAGACGTAGACGGGTCTCGACGAGCGATAAGCATTTCCGCCACGCAAACAAAAAGCCCTTTCCATGAGCAGAAGGATCCCCGGAAGCCCGCTTTATGGAACATGGATGGGCAGAAAGTGACGGTGAAGTCGAGAGAGAGCAACCCCCCAGAGCGCGTTTAGTAAGCACGTCACGTGCACCGCAACAAACCTCACCCTCAGCTCCGCACAGCGCAAGCTCTGTCCAACCTCGAGCCTCCTCGCACCGCTGCAACGAGATCGCCATGGAAGAGGGCCGTGGAAAACCGCCAGTGTTCAGCCAAGAAGCCGATGAGCCGTTTGTGCCGCACGACGTCATTGGTCTGTCCGCCCAGACGGGATTGATGGGCGCCGGCGCTGGCCTCTTCATCGCCTCGATCCGCAATGCCATGTCGAGAGGCAACGTCGGCGCACTGAGCGTCTTTACTCGTGGCGGTCCCATCATTGGAATGGCTGGTCCGTTGAGCGGCTCTGTCATTGCTGCTCTCGTCTTGGGCTGACGTGCTGGCGCTCGCGGTAGCTGCTGCTCCTGCTACCTTTGCCTTCGTCTACGCTGCCACCTCGAACCTGCGGCAGAAGTCGGACACGTGGGCCGCTACGTTTGCAGGCTTCATGAGCGGTGGCGTTCTTGGCCTACCATGTGCGTTACCGCCCTTCTCGGCATGTCTCCGTGCCGCAACTGATTCGTCGCTTAGTCCGGAAACTGCCCGTCGTCCTCGGGCTGGGTGCCTTTGTCGGTGTCCTTCAGGGCAGCTTCTTCTTCCTTGGCAACCGCCTCGACAGTTTCTACGATGACGAAGACGAGTTCGAGCGTAGGGAGATTATCCGTCGCACCACCCGCATACCCGTGGAACAGACCATTGCCGAAATCGGCGAGGGTCCCTGTGAGCATCCCTGATTCTCTCTTCATCTATACTCCTGACCGGTCTTTCTCGTTCAGTCATCAAACCACCGGGTTACGAGGAGCGTCGGCGCAAGCGCATCAAGGAAAAGTACGGCTGGGATATCAACCCAGTCAGTGCCACCATCGACGGCAGCCACTAGCCTCGTTGCCTTTGGCTATTGAAAGCCGTCGCGGTCCGGGTAGACGAATTCTCGCGCAGCCACCGAGAACCAGAGAAAAAAGGGGAAAGAGTTTCCTTGCTTCACGTGCCGGACGTCTCCAACCAGCGTCGAGGGTGCTGGCATCCGGACGGGAGGGCGCCCGGTGCGTTCCGTAAGGTAACAATGCCCTGCTCTTGGATCGATACCCTCTCTCTCGGCGCCAATATGATGAATTCTCGAGTCAGAGGCTGTTTATGAATTACCCTGATTACAAGACTCACCAAATCTACATTGTCTCACTGAAGTGGCTTTTTTCTCTTATTTTTTGTTTAAAACGAATGCTGTGTTTCGTCTTGGGATCAAGACCCAGTTGCTAACACGACGAGGCTTCATAGGAGAACTCGAGAATCCCTTTTGCGCTTGGCGGCCATGGCGTATGGAGAAGAAGCAGTGACGCAGTTATTGCCTGCCTTTGAGAATATAGTTTTCCTCTTTCTCCATGTTTGAGAATATATACATATTACAGGAAGATGATGTGGCGGACAAAAGCAGACGCCAGCTCCCTCACTTGCCCGTACCTTGATCACCCTAAGCTCATACTTCCATCCTTTTCGCTAGAGTAGTTCAAACAGAACAGAAACAACAATGGTCTTCTACAGAGCCTTGACAGACTGGAAAAACGGATTGGCCGACAACTCAGCGTCGGAAGCGACGAGTTCGCGCAGGCGAGTAACCTGGTCGTCGACGGACATGTCAGATGCGCGAACCTGGTCCTTCCAGTCGGCGAGGAGACGCTTAAGCAAAGCGCTCCCCTTCTCAACGTCCTCGCGATCGTACGAAAGCGCGCCCGCGTCGTCAGCCTTTGCGGAAAAATCCTCCAGCTCATCGGCCTTTCGCTTGGCCATGCGGACCACCTTTTCCGGAAAGCGGACGAGCTCAGCGACGTGAATGCCGAAGCTCTGATCGCAGACGCCCGGCTCGACGCGGTAGAGCAAGGTGACGTCTCGGCGGGCGTCGCCGACGAGGGCGGTGACGTGCAGGTTGCGGACCTGGGGGAAGCGCGAGGCCAGGGCGGTCAGCTCGTGGAAGTGGGTGGCGAAGAGGGCGAAGCCGCGGATGTGGGAGAGGATGTGCTCTGAGATGGCCCAGGCGAGGCCGAAGCCGTCGTAGGTTGAGGTGCCGCGGCCGAGCTCGTCGATGATGATGAGGGATTCCGAGGTTGCTGACTTGAGGATGTTTGCCGTCTCGAGCATCTCGGCCATGAAGGTTGATACGCCTTTGAGTTGGGAGTCGCTGGCGCCGACGCGGGCGAGGATGGAGTCGAAGAGGGTGACTTCTGCTTCTGCGCAGGGGACGAAGCTGCCGACTTGGGCCATGAGGGCGATGACGGCTGTCTGACGGATGTAGGTTGATTTGCCGCCCATGTTTGGCCCCGTGATGATGAGGAAGGCGGCACTTTCGCGGTCGAGGTCCACGTCGTTTGTGATGAAGCTGACGTCGTCTTGCAGCTCGAGGCAGGGATGACGGGCGGCGACGAGGCGGGTTCGTCCCTCGTTGGAGCCCCTATCGTGAATCCGGGGCCGGACGTAGGCTTCCGGTGCGCGGGCGGCGCAGTGGGCGAGGGAGACGATGACGTCGAGGTGGGAGAGGACGGCGGCTAGACGTTCGAGGACGGGGCAGTACGAGGCGGCGACGCGGACGACCTCTGCGACGAGGCCTGCCTGTGTGCGGCCGTAGTTTTGCGAGAGTTGGTCGTGTTCGCGGCGCTGGGCTTGCATGGTCTTGGTGGTGAAGTAGACGCCGTTCTTCTGCGTTGAGCACTCTTGATATCGAGGGCGGTTGCGGATGCAGCCGGCTTCTTGACGGGTCAGTCGCATACACACGCCGTGGACGCGGTGCGCCGTCTCGAGGAACATCTTCTTGTCCGGCTCTTGGTCGAGGTCGCGGGCTGCTTCTGCAAACTCTTGCCGGATGGCGGCGTCGAGACGGTCGAGTTTGCGCCGGATGACGCGCAGGCCGTCGTCGTAGTCGGGCTTGATGACGTACTCGTGGCGGTCGAGCGCGTTCAAGTCGACTGTCTGCTCGACCATGTCTTGAAGACGGCCCAGGCTGTCTGAGAGATCGCGTAGGGGCGTCGTGTAGGCCTCTTGGAGGGCGTCGCGGGAGGCGTCGTCCATGATGCCCTCGAGCGTGCCAAGGAGGCCTGGCAGTCGGATGACGACCTGGTAGGCGCGCACCACGTCTTCGAGGCTGGCTTTACCGCGTTGCAGACGCTTGGCGAGCCGGTATAGGTCTGGGACCGACCGGAGGTGGTCCTCTTGCATCGTCTGCCGGAGTTCCGTGTCGGCGAAGAAGGCTTCGACTAGCTGCTGTCGTCGCTCGATCTCGGTCTTGCTCATTAGTGGCTGCTTCAACCACTGGGCCAGCAGTCGACTGCCGGCCGCCGTCTTGCAGTGGTTGAGCACGCCATAGAGACTCATCGTCTTGGCGCCGTCGCGGGGGCCTGGCATCAGGTTGAGCGCCCGGAGCGCCGCAGCGTCGAGCCGCATGTACTGGGCCAGGTCGTGCTGGTAGAGACGGTACTGGCCGAAGTTGGACACATCCTGCAGCAGGCCAAGGTATTTGACGAGTGCTGCGGCCGAGCCCATGGCCAGGCCGAGCTGATCCGACTGGGGTAGCAGCAACGAGGCCGACTTTTCGTCCTTGAGCAGCCGGGTGAGGTCCTGCTCGATGTCGCGGGTGGCGAAGTCGGCGGCAGGGCGCTGGCCGATGGCGACGCCGCAGCCGTCGAGGATTTGTCTCAGCTTGTTCAACTCCGGATCGCCGCCGTCTTTGGCCGCCTTGCCGTCTAGCTGGATGAGGCACTCGCGGACGCCGAGCTGGATGAGCAGCGACTCGAGGTTGGAGTAGAGCTCGTTGTCGAGGAATTCGCTGACGCCGAGCTCGCGCACCGTCGCGTCAGCGAAGCACACGCCCACGCAGCGAGCCTCGGACGCGCGAGCCGTGACCTTGACCGCCATGATGATGGGCGCCGACTCGATGTGGCCGCCCAGGTCGTCCTCGACGTCTTGCAGGTTGCCGGGAGAGGCCTGCTTGACGCACTTCCAGTTCATTCGGCCAGAAGGACTCTCCCAGATTTGGATGCTTTTGCCGAGCTTGAAGAGGGCCTCGCGCAGGAACTGGCGGAAGACGGTGACGGTCATGGTGACGGAGTCGAGGCCGGTGTGGTCGTTGCGGCCGAGGTGGCGGACGACTGAGGTTGTCTTGTAGACCTGGTTGAATGCGTTAGTAGATGAGAGGGCAGATGGGAGTTTTCTTGACGCACCGTCTTGGCGATGAAGATGGCATCCTTGCCGTGGGCCGTGTACCAGTCGCCTCTGTCGAAGATGCGGATGGTGTCGACGGCCACGGCGGGGAGAGACTTGAAGAAGCGGATGAAGCCGCCCTCATCATCGAGCTGGGAAGAGATTTCAGAAGCCGCGAGATTGCAATTGATTTCCATTCTCACCTTGAGTTCCGGCCTGGACGCCATGACGGAGTTGAAGATGGGCTCGAGCTTGGGTCAAACGCGTCTGGCACGACGCGAGACGCGTGATTTTCACTTAATGGAGTTGAGCCACGTGCGACGTCACGGGACTGAACCCTTCGCCGGAGCATGTCGGGCCGAGACGGGTCTATTTTTGGAGCTTGCGGCTCTGCGGGTGAAAACTTGCTGATGCACCTTGATGGTCTTCGGGCAGCATCGTGCCCAGCTTAAGCAGGGTTGCTCTGGACCTTGGATAGCATTTGCAGTCTCAGACTCAGGATAAAAACATAAGTATATACGAACGCTATGATCTGATGTCTCTATGCACGAAATACAAAACACTATAGCGGCATACGACAGCACGGCTCTACAATGCAGCTCACGCGGGAACTTTTTGATTCCTTTCGCCTTGCGCTACGACGCTGGCAACTGAGGACTGGGAGCAGCTCGGAATCGCGTCACGGGCGCCAAGGCCATCAGGGTGTCGGCGAGCGAATCATCGGCCAATTCCACGCTTGCCTCTTCTCAGCCTCGTTCCTTTTCATGCTGCATTCTATCGGTCAGCAGACCATCAGGGTCCGCGCCGGCGTCAGGGTGAACCTTAGCTGAGCAGGGTTGAGGGCAGACGTCGTGCATGCTGATGCCACCCCATCCATGGCCGGGGTATAAAGTAGAGCGATGAGTGAGTGGTGCGCTTGTTATGCATGGGTCGTGTTGGTTGCCCTCCGAATTACCAACAGGATGCAATTTCTTTCGTTTATATAAAGTCTGAAGCTTTCTGCCAAGACAGTTTTCTCTTTCTCCTGATCGCCGCCCACAACAACCAAATCCCGAGATTCAAATCCAGGACGCTTTCGTGGTTCAATAGAAAATTATACATACCTCTGCCTACATATACGAAACCCCGACACGGGACGAGAGCGACTCCATCACGACTTGACCCACCCTGCAATCGGCAGGAAGAAACCAAATCAGGCAAGATCGAGTCACAGCGGCCCAAGATGCTCGCAGCTTTAGCCCTCGTCGCGGGCTGCGGCCTCGTTGCCGGCCTCGAGACCACTTCAGCCGGGCTGATGGCCCGTCAAGCGCCGGGTCCGACTCCGGCCCCGACGGCGGCGGCGGCTGGAGCTGTTGAGACTGTGACGGGCTGCTCCATGCGCGGATCGCAACTGTTTGTCTTGTCCTTTACTATTCTTCTGTCAGGGGATGGATTGGTTGCTTATGGCTTGGAAGGATTTGCACCGCTTCTGGGACCGACTTTCTCATTCACTCGACGCCGACGCAGACTACGGCTTTGCCCGCGCAGTTTACGGGCTGCCATCATCATGGATCCGAGATGTGAGTTGTCCGTCTTGGTGTTTAAAAGTACGCAGCAGCTGACTCGGGACTTCTGTCAGGTTCTGCATTGCCCCTGATGGTGACGAGGTCGAGGTCGGACCGGCCAACGAGCCAGCCGGCGAGCATCACGACCATGATCATCACGACCATGATCATCACGGCAGCGGTGGCCGAAACTGTCACTTTCATGCCGGCGTCGAGTAAGCAAGCCTTGTTCTGACCTGTCGTCTGCTCAAGTTGACCGTCTTTTAGGCACTGCGTCGGCGGCAGTGAGGAAGAAGAGTCTCAGCCGCAGTGTGCTGGCGTCAAGCGTGAATACAACGTCGGTCTTCGCGTCGGCCTTCTCTTTGCCATTCTCGCCACCAGCGCTCTCGGTTCGTCTGCCTCATTCAGAAGTTCATCTCTTTGAATCTTGCCAGCTGACACTGTTACTCGTACAAGGCGTCTTCGGGCCCATTCTGCTGCAGAGGCTGCTTCCCCGGAAGCTCAGCCTGGCCTTTATCGTGCTGAAGCAGTTTGGCACCGGCATCATCATCTCGACGGCGTTTGTTCACGTACGTGTCGCCATCTGTGTAGAGAACCTGCGTCTAACCACTGCTTACAGCTCTACACTCATGCCTCGCTCATGTTTGGCAACAAGTGTCTCGGAGAGCTGGGCTACGAGGCCACCACGTCGGCCATCCTCATGGCGGGCTTGGTCTTGTCCTTTCTCGTCGAGTATGCCGGTCGGCGTATCGTTTCCGCCAAAGTTCGTTCGTCGTCGGAGCAGAAAGACAGCGCGCTGCTCTCTACCGAGGTCGTCAGCATCCTCGTCATGGAGGCCGGCATCCTGTTCCACTCTCTGCGTATGCCACCTCCCCCCTTAGCTACTTCTGTGGGAAACCAACGCTCATGTCTCTCCGCATCCAGTCATCGGCCTCACCCTCGTCGTCGCCGGTGACAGTTTCTTCCTCACCCTCTTTGTCGTCATCCTCTTCCACCAGGTCTTTGAAGGACTTGCTCTCGGCACCCGTATCGCCACAATCGGCTCCGACATTCCTGACTCGGTCAACGCTGCCAATGGTTCCGCTTCCAGCCTGGGCGGCGAAAAGACGCGTGCCAACTCGGACCCCGACGAAGGCGCCGTTGACCACCGCGATGACTCGGCCGTGACTCCCAAGCCCGTGGTGGGCCTGTCGATGAAGAAGAAGCTCGGGCTCGCGGCCCTCTTTGCCTTCATCACCCCCATCGGCATGGCCATTGGTATCGGCGTCCTGCAAAAGTTCAATGGCAACGACAAGTCTACCTTGATCGCCATTGGCACGCTGGACGCCCTTTCTGCCGGCATCCTGGCCTGGGTGGGCATCGTGGAGATGTGGGCTGCTGACTGGATGGCGGGCGGCGTCGGTCACGGCCACGGGGGAGAGCTGGCGGATGCCAACTGGCTCACCGTTGCCCTATCTGGCTCTGCCCTCTTCGCGGGTATGGCGCTTATGAGCTTGCTCGGGAAGTGGGCTTAGTGCGGACCTGCAGTCTTTTCTTGTTTTGCGTGGCAGGGGGATAGCATTGATACCCACGGGGCTCATGTATGACGGCCTTTTGACTAGGTGAAGTAGTCTTTTCGCAGTTGTCGAGTTTCCTATAAGCCGGCCCAGCATTCGTTAATTTGAGAGCCGTTGCCTGGGACAATTCGTAGACTGTGAGACTCCATCTGATCCGTGGTAACCTGTTTGCAGAGCACGGGATGTTGAGACTGTGTGTCTGCCCTTTTCTTTTGCACGAGGACGGGATACCCTTGAGTCTTTTGTGGAGGTGGCGCATCTAATCGTACGTCTTCGTTGATGTCGGTTGAGTTGAGAGTTGATGGCGTGTTGAGCTGCATATGTCCGAATAGGAAGAATCAAAACAGAGCCCCCGATTCTCCATCATGGGTGTGCTCGACAACGATCAGGCGCGATGCGCGATATCAACGACGGCCGGAGACGCTCGCACCGCATGCCCCCTGCATGCCACGGTTGAAACTCAGATGATGATCTTTATCGGGGCGTGTTTTTGACAAGGATGACGCATCTGTCTCAGCGGGCGATGCTGGACGTGGCTTGTACTGTGTCCGTCGACACTGTGGGGGTGGGGAAGCTGTGAGGAGATCTATTGGATGGATGGACCTGGAGGGGTCTCACCCGTAGCCCGTGGGTCGCTATCGGGCAGCGGGTTCCTCAGCGCAAACAGCCCGTAGATGGCTGGCATGACAGCCCGTTGACGGGTTCGGAAGCGGCTCCAACCGTAGGGGTGAATTCCTGCCGGACGGGTTGTGAATGCCGGAGTCAATTGAGTCAGTTGCCTGGCGGGATTGAAGAGGCAGTTCTCACCTGCTACCACCTAGAAGATGCCCGCCCGCTGGAAGATGGATGCTCTGGATGGCCTGAGAGCTCAGGTCCTCTCAGCGGGGAGACAGCGCCCGTAGGTTCCCACTGTGTTTCCGCTTAGGTCCCGCTTTAGGTCGTTCCCCCTGGAGCTCCCCACACGCCTTATCCAATCCATCCCGTGCGCCCCCACAAGCCCATCGTTCGTCCGTTTTTCTCTCTCCCTCCTTAGCCTCGTCTCGCCTCGTCCCTCGTTTTATTTGCTTCCGGCGTCTGCTTTTCTGATCCGGCCGCCGGATAAAGACGTCTTCCTTTCCCTATCTTGGTCTCTTCCGTCGCTCTCTCAATTGCCTATCGTCGCGTTACATTCGTTTCCTGCTGCCACACTTACGCTGGCTTTCGTCTTCGTCCTTCGACTCCTCTTCATCCTCGTTGCCCATTGATACCTAATTTCGCTTGGGCCTTGGCCTACCTGCATTCTTCCCAATCTCCTACGCTCGAAAATCAGCTCTAATCTGTCGACGGCTCGCTCATCACCCTCCTCGTCGTCGTCGTCGTCAATCTACGTACGGCCTCGGCGCCCTCTCGCCCGCGCCTTCATCCTGGCTTCTCCGACGGCATCATGGGCTATAATCTCCTGAACCGACTCCAGGCCAAGCTTGAGCTCTTCAAGCTCGAGCAGCGTTATACACGGCATCGCAACCGCCGCTCGACCTTTGTGTCAAAAGCTGTCTACGTCGACGGCGAGTACGTCTACCAGACGCCCATCGCCACCGGCTCGTCTGCCGGCTTCAGCACCACGCACGTCGATGCCCTCCACGGCGAACCGAACGGGAAATCGTCTCAATCCAACCTGTTTGAGCGGAAGCGACTACACCGTTTCAGCTCCGTGGCTGGCTTTACCGGCAAGGAGAAGATCCAAATCATCGAGAGTCGGTCCAGTGTCGGCAGATAAGCATTGGTGCAAGACGAACGAGATGGAACGAATATCAATTAAGGACGATGTGCTACTGTTGTCTACGGCCAATGGCTGTGCGGATGCACGTCTACGCATCCTGTTCTCGTCTCAAATTGAGCGAACAGCTCGTAAATCCCACACCAGACGAGGTGAAGCAGCATCTCGACTGGTTCGACCGGGAACGGACTCGACATCTGCTTTGACGACGGCGTTGGATGGCAACAGCCGTTGCGGGCGTTAAGTTGGATAAAATCACGTTGGTCATCAGCCCTCTTCCTACTTCTCCTTTTCTTTTTTTCATGAAAAATTAGCTGTGTTGAGCTGCGGTAATCGCGCTCGTGATGAAGACGGCCTATCCGTGAATATTTTTACGACCACCGTCAAATGCTGGGAAAGCATAGGAGCAAAGTCTGTAGATGATTTTGTTCGCGAATCATAATAAACAGTGGCTGGTTACTTTTCCAACACAACCCCATCACCCCAGAAACGCCTCCTAAATACTCAACGCTCTCGAGACAAATAATACCATGATGAGAGAGAGAGAGAGAGTGGAATGTCCTCCTGAAAGAGCGTCATCGTCATAAGGGACAAAGCCGCCATTCAGCCGCCAGACCCTCGTAGGCACGATCAACGGTACGACCGCCGAACCCCGGAATGGACCGCAGCTCATCAAGCGTCTCGATGCGGCCCGGATGGTCGGCGGCCAGACGCCCAACGGCGTCGAGGGCACGTTTGGCACCGAAGCCGACGAGCCCGCGCATCTGAAGGGGATCGCGCGAGTTGACGACGGCCAGGAGGCGGCGCGTGCGGGGTGAAGGCGTGATGGAGGCCCGGGGCTCCGTTGGGGAACCGGGGGGGAGGGGGAAGGCTTCCGGCTCGGTCGCCGGCGTCGGCCCCGCTTTTCGGGGTCGGCTTCGGGCGGAGGCGGCTGCTGCTGCTGCTGCGGCGGCGGCGGCCCATCCGACGTCGCGATGGTGGCGGTGTTGGTCATCTGAGACGATGGCGAGGACGCGATCCGGTGACTGGCCGGGCACAGTGACGCCCAGAAGAGAGCGAAGACGTTCGATCTTGCTAAGCAGCTTGGGTTGACCGGGGAAGAAGGGGAGGGCAGCTTCGTAATCGCGCAGGGCGGCGACCTTGTCCCCCCTCTCCTTGTGCTGACGAGCGGCGAGAAGGTGCTGCAGGCCATCAGACTTGGGGTCGCCGCGCCAGTCGTCGCTCTCGAGACGGCGTTCGAGAGCCTCGAGCCGCTTCCTGACGGCCTCGCTGATGTCTGGCTGAGCGGCTGCGGTGGCAGCATCGGGTGTCGTGGCGGGAGGATGAGCGGCTGCCAGCATCTCGCTGACCTTTTTCTCCACCATGGCCTCGATCTCGGCGGCCGACATGCCCGCCGGCGGTGACGGCGACGGATGCTTGGCTGCCGGCCGCGCCGCCTTTGCTTGTCTCGGACCGGCCGTCGTTTCCGTGTCTTGTTCGGACGAGGGCCGCTTCGTGCTGGCGCCGCTCGGTCGCTGGAGGCCGCTGGGACGCGGAGGCGGGATCGGGGGCGGAGGTCGCTTGTCGGGGTAGACGCTGAAGGACTTGACCGGCGGTGGCGGCGGTTTCCCCTCGCCGGAGCGGGCAGAGCGGGCGGCGACGGCCAGGCTGTGGCTGTTTTGCAGCGGGCGGAGCGGCTGACGAGGGCCGGTGGCGATGGGGAGTGTCGGCTTGGGGGCCGTCTTGAAGACGACTTCGTTTTCCGTCTCGCGCACCTCGATTCGTTTGGCGCGCGAGCTGACGTTGAGGCTGCTCAGTGTGTCTAGATGGTAGCTCCTCAACGGCGCCAGGTTGAGGATCATGACGGTGATGCCCTTGTTCTGGCCGAGCGAGAGGATGCGCGTCATCTTGGACTCTCGGTAGGGGATGCGCCGGTCGCCGCGGGAGATGGCCTCGATGCACTGGCTGAGCACAAAGAGGCTCTTGTTGATGGCAGCCGACTCGACGAGCCGTTCCTTGCCATTATCCGTCCGTCGGTTGTCCTCGGAGCCGGCCAGGTCGATGGCGGAGGCGGTGCTCTCGAGGATGGTAGGACCGGTGGCCTGCGTCAGCTTGACTCGCAGAATGGCATGGCTGCGACTGCTGTGAGCGTTGAGCTTCGTCGCGGCCGTCACTCGGTTGTTGTTGGCTTCGATATACAGCTTCTCAAAGTCGCCGAGGTCGGAGCAGGCCCGCTCCGAGAGGCCGACGACGACCGTCTTGCCGCTGGCTTCGGCCCGGAGCGGGAGGCCGGAGGGGGTGCGCCGATCGGGCGGCTCCAGCAGGTCAAAGACTTTGTCGTTGTAGATTTCGTAGTACGAGAGGGCGACGCGCACTTCGGTCTGGCCGTCGGTGTCTTTGACGATGCGCTTGCTGCGGCGGAAGATGCCGCTTAGAAGTCGGGGGATGACGCCTCGGTCGGCCAGTCGGAGGCCGCCGCGCATCGTGTGCGTCTTTCCCGTACCTGTAACACCGTACGCGAAGATGGTGACGTCGAAGCCCTGAAAGAGAGATCGGAGATGTGGTTGTACTGCCCCAGTTTAGGTGTCATGTCAGTCGAGACGCTCGTCATTCTCATCATGTGTTTATGTGCCCACCTTCACCAGCGAACAAAGCCTCCTGCGTAGCCGACTGGTCGTACACGCCGTTAAAGGTAAATGAGAAATCCTCCGATTCGTTCTTTGGGTTCGGAATCTTGACAATCGTCTTGGGCTTGCCCGGCTCGCCGCTGCCCTCGGGCCGCACTATGATGTCCTTGTCCAGCTCCTTGTCCAGGAGTGGACGTATCCTGGCGACGACGCGGACCGACATTGCGGCATCCGCCGAGGGTGGTTTGTGAAGAGAGTGGCAAACAGAAAGAGAGTAAACGCGTAAAGAAAGATAAGATCAGATCCAAGGAGAGACGGGCGGCCAACAACAGGATCGTGGGCGTAACGAGTGGCGTAAGGAAAGGAGCGGCAGGTGTTTCGAGATCGAGAACCAACAGATAGAGCAGAGCTGGAGATGAGCAGGACTGTGGCGGATAGGTGGTAACGTGTATTATGAATCGGGTGTGCCAATTCTGTCCCATTCCGCCGTCTTGTTGTATCTTGACTCCGTTGGCCGGGGCAACGATAGCTGACAGGGACGGATTAACAGTTCTGCCGAGCGGGAAAAAAAATACACGCCTTGTGACGTCGATGAAGCTACTGGAATGAACGGGAGAACAGAGAGAGTAACGACGAAGCGAAAGCGGGATTGACCACGATGCGCTTCTCTCCCGCGCCGCTACTGGCGACGGCGCGACCAGCTCCCTGTTTCACCCCCTCTGTCCGTTGGCTGCGGCGGTCTATCCAGATCAGCGCCTCGCCAAGCTCAGACGTGCCGACGGCCGGCTTCGGAGAAACGGCCGGTAAGATGCAGAGAAGATCGGGATGGGGTTACGGTCGCAGCTAACTGGGCCTTGGATAGATGCTCGCTTCGAGGTGCTCGGCTCGGCATTTTCGCTTCTGTCTGTTACGCTGTCGGCTTCGCAGCGGCTGTATGCGCGGCGAGGAACACTGGTCGCCTTGGCTGGGGAGACGGCAAATGTAAGATGAAGGAAGTGCTGGGACGATTGGATCGATGCTGATGATGAGCTCCGATGAATTCAGGTCCGATCGAAGCTATCGCTGCTGAACCCGCTGCCACGAGCGCCGCTGGGCGTTCCCTTTCTCTACCAGCGCGTCTCGTCGACGACTCCCGTGACGGCATTGATAGCTACGCGATCGCCAGCGACGAGCTTCAGCGTGGTGCATCTCGACGGTACGACCGACTGGATGATATCTCAGCGCAACGCCCTGCTCGCCTGGACAGGCCACACGCTCAGGCTATCATCACGGATCCGCACCAGTCTGTCAATGGCCCACTGGGGCAGCACGCTGGTCACGGGCCGCGGCCTTCTAGCGCTGTCGTCGCCGGGCCAGACGTACCGCCTAACACTGGCAGAGGGAGAGACGATGGCGGCGCACCCGGCCAACGTGGTCGCCTACTCGGTAACGGCGCGCGAAAGACCCCAGCCTTTCCGCTTCAAGGCGACGGACCTGCGGCTCGAGGTGCCATCGGCCGTGGCGTCGTGGCTGGAGCGCGTCCAAGTCTTGCGCCGGCTGCGTGCCTCGCCCGCTTACAAGACGCTCGCCCGGGCGCTATGGCGGGTGCGGACGGCGGCGCGGCGGACCGTCTGGGGGGACCGGCTGCTGTTGCAGTTTAGGGGTCCGGCTACGCTGTTGCTGTCGAGTCGCGGCGTGAGCGTCGCTGATGTGCTCTCGCGCGAGCAGGTTAATGAGATGGCTGACGCGCCGGCTGGAGCCGTCACCCACCGTCTGGAGGAGAGGCGGAGACGGGGATCGGATGAGGCGGCGACGGGGGAACAGGGGGGTGACAAGCTGCTGCACGTGGAAGAGGGCTCCCGCGATGGCAAGGTGACATTCCAAGACGACAGGGAGCTCAAGGAGAGTCTGCGGTAACAGCCGGGAGACGTAGGGCCGAAGGGGGAGGCCCGAGGCGAGGCCCGAAAGGCGAACCTGTCTCAGATAAGGGGTAGGTATGTCTTGCAGAGCAACGGTACTTGCATGCTGAGAGCTGTGTTGGTATCACCAATGGCAACGACGAGATGCCATCTGCTGTCGTCTTGCTTGCTTATACATCATTTCGAGGCTCTCCGTTGTTGGGCGGTTTTCTCTTCTCGCGCTGACGTCATCTCCGTCAGCAGCGCGTCGTGTTGGTCAAAGGATCCAGTGAGGGGGGGAAACAGGCTCGTAAGTCCGAAGACGAGGGCTACTATCGCCGAGCGAAATCCAGCCAGAATTCTGACTCGGTAAGGGGAAGAGTCAAGAGCGTTCCCTTGATATATAAGACGTCAAGAGTCGTATTGAGATGAGCGGCAAACCACACCATCGAGATTCTCTAGATTAAAACGGGGATAACAGCCATCGTATCGATAATAAGACACTCGCACCAACAAGGACAAGGATCATACATACATACACCCGGTTTGCGGATACGAGTACGGCCATCTCCGTCTGGAACCGGCTTTTCAGGCCCAATGGAGCAAGAAAAGGCCGGGCCTCCCATGGCGAGGAGGGCTGAAGGCTCCCCGACAGAAGAAGAGAAGAGGCCAAAGAAGCAAGCCGTCAAGATGCTCCAGCCGACCTACAGGACGCAAATGACGAGCGTGACGGCCACGACGCTGGCCGGCAACTCAACCGCCTCGCTCTCATCCGAAAAGACACGCCATGACGACCAAGTCCTCGACGAAAGCAAGCCGCCCTTCATCGCCCTCTCCGACTCGGACGACGTTGAGGCTTCGACGCCGCCGCTGCCGCTGCCGACGGGCAAGACTCCTGGGCCCGAAGGGTTTCCGGATGGGGGGTTTGATGCCTGGCTTGTTGTTGCGGGGGGCTGGTGTGCCCTGTTCTGCACCTTTGGGCTCATCAACTGCGTGGGAGTCTTTCAGCAGTATTACGTTGCTGGGCCGTTGAGGGGTTATGGGGGTTCGGCGGTTAGTTGGATCATGTCGGTGCAGATCTTCATCATGATCTTTTGCGGTACCATTGTGAGTCTTTTCTGGCTGGTTTCTTTCTTTACTGGGTTGGCTGACGGTGTCAGTTTGGCCGCATCTTCGACAACTACGGACCCAAATGGATGCTCCGGGTCGGAACCATCACTTACGTCTTCGGTCTGATGATGGTCTCTCTCTCAACGAAATACTACCAGTTCTTCCTCGCCCAGTCCATCGTCTCGGCCGCCGGTTCCAGCGCCGTCTTCAACTGCTGCATGTCGTCGCTCGTCACCTGGTTCATGCGCCGCCGAGCCGCGGCCTTTGGCATCATGGTTTCGGGCTCGTCGGTTGGTGGTGTTGTGCTACCCATTATGATGACGCAGCTCATTCGCCGGATTGGTTTCCCCTGGATGATGCGCGTCATGGCTTTCACCTTTTTGGGCTTGTTGCTCATCGCTTGCTTTACTGTCAAGTCGCGTCTGCCGCCGCGGCCGAGGCCCTTTCGCGCTTTGGACTATGTTGAGAGTCTCAAGGATATTCGCATGTCCGTCACCGTTGCCGGCTTGTTCTTCTTCATGTGGGGGATGTTTTTGCCTTTCAATTATGCCCTGGTTCAGGCTCAGGCTGTGGGCACCTCGCCGGCTTTGATTCCTTACTTGCTGCCCATCCTCAACGCTGTGAGGTGAGTTTTCTTCTTCGCTGCTCTGATAGTGTCATAGTCTGACGAGACGGAACCTCACAGCATCATCGGCCGCATCCTGCCCGGCATCATCGCCGACAAAATCGGCCGGTTCAACGTCATGATCATCATCAGCTTCCTCTCCGCCATCTTCTGCCTCGCCGTCTGGACGCCCGTCAACAACACGACCGGCATCATCGTCTTCATGATCATCTTTGGCTTCTCGTCCGGCGGCTACATCGGCCTGGCTCCGACGCTCATTGCCCAGATCTCCGACATTAGCCAGATCGGCACACGGGTTGGCACCGCCTTTGCCATCCAGTCGTTTGGCGCCTTGACCGGCAGCCCCATTGGCGGTGCTCTTGTTTCCGCTCGTCATGGCTCGTACTTGGGTCTGCAGCTTTTTTGCGGCTTTGCCATGTTGATTGGCTGCTGCATCTTTGTTGCTGCCAGGTATATTCAGGCTGGCTTTAAGATGGTCAAGGTTTGAACGGTTCTTACTGAGAGAGACGGTTTCTCGTTCTCGTTACTTCTTGAGCACATATAGGGGTGCCGTGTACATTGGGTGCTTAGGGGTTCATACATACGAATAGTTGTACACGATATAGGACAGGAACAGGGGCACAAGGGCTTGTGCGACCCCGATTACTCCTGTGTCACGTTACTCACTCGGCTAACCGTAAAGAAGCAACTGTTCCATCTGACAGCCAGCTAGTTTTGACTCTGCAACTTCCCATCGCGGACCGTCCCGCGTCTGATGTCACCGCCGTTCTCGGACCTCTGAATAGACGACGACGCCCTCAAGCCACTCAGCCCAACCATGGACGCCCCCGAAGCAGCACCACCCGAAGTCATCGCTCTCGCATCTCGCATGTACGACGCCGCCCGTCAAGGCGACCTGACCGTCTTGCAGCAAGCCCTGCCAGCCGGCCTGCCAGCCAACCTGACCAACGAAAAGGGCGAGACGCTGGTGGGTGGTCGGACAGAGCAATGATGATGGGCGAGAGGCTGAGACACTGCTGGAGCTCATGCTTGCTGCGTATCATGGCCATGCGGCTGTTGTGCAGCTGCTGCTCGATCACGGCGCTGATCCGAACCGGCTCAATGATCGGGGGCAGAGTCCTCTTGCCGGCGCCGTATTCAAGGCTGAGGATGATGTGATTGAGGTGGGCTGGGCTATTCTCTCGTCGTATTTGCTCGGTGTTTCTCACTTCTCGGTGCCGGTGCCGGTAGACGCTGCTCCGGGGCGGGGCCGATCCGGACTACGGAGCTCCGACTGCCCTGCAATGCGTCGACATGTTCAAGCAGGGGGATAAGTGGGCGAGCAAGATGGAGGACGCTCCGGGACGCGGTAAGGCGCAGTCAAGCCGGCCTGAAGGTGTTTAAGGTGTCTATATATA
>NJES01000284.1:0-22784 GCA_002591395.1 Ophiocordyceps camponoti-rufipedis | reverse complement strand
TTATCTTAGCCGCCTAATTACTAGTTATATAGGAAAGTATCTACTAAGGGTTATCTAATTCGTACGTTCTAGGGGGTTCTACTAGGGGTAAAAAGTCCTAGGCTAGGTAGGTCTCTTAGCTCTATAAAACTAGGTAACTAGGTTCCGTTAAACCTAGCTTAGTCGAGTAATCTAGCGAAAGCTAGTCTAAGAGACTTAATAACCCTACTTAGGCGCCTTTCCCTTTTACTAGTCGTAACGTTAGAAGAATCGTACGAAAGTAAAAGTCTATAATATACTTAATAGCTAGTAGATTCGTAACTTCGAGACTTAGTAGTAGACGAAAAAGAAGGGATCTTATACCTAATCGAGTATAAAGAAAGCTTATAAGGTTATAGGTTTAACTCGCGGACTTACGATCTTTTTTTATTAGATTAGGGAGGTATTATAGGGGATAGTTAAGAGTTATAATCGTATATATAAGTAAGCCTCGTAATAGCTTTACTTTTAGTGTTTTTTATAGGGTAGATTAATAACTTTAAGAAGACTATTAGGGAATATAATTTTAATCGAATAAAGGTTTAAAAGGTAATTTAAATAACTTAATAAAGATAGCTTTATTCGATAACTTCGTAGTTAAGCTCTACTAGGCTTATAACTATTATATTAAAGAAGGATTACATTAGTAGTAGTTAATTAACTTACCCCCTAATAGCTAAGGGTCTATCGTAATATTTATATAGGTATAGATATAAAGAGCTATACCTAAATTAGCTAGCTAACATAGGCCGGATCTATACTAGTACCTAAATGTAGATAAACGTATTCGTCTTCTACTTTCGGCGTAAAACAAATCTACATAGGCCTCGTAGCCGGATTCGTAGTGTTTTAAATAATCCCGTGATCGGCTAGATTAATCTAGCGACCCCTATGCCTCTAACCCTCACGCCCTTGATCCATTAGAGGGGCCGAGACCTTGATAGTAGGTAAGGCGCGCGGGGGAACCGCGGGGAAGTTTATACCACCTGCCCGGCTACGAAGTAGGTAGGAGAGACACGCAGCGGGGCACGGGCGCTGATTCAGCAGATCAGGTACCTACCTACGAACCAGTATAGGGGAAGGTACGAAGTACCTAGAGGCTAAAAGGTAAAAGTCGGCAAAGTCGCGATAACCTCAACAAACGCCTATTAACTCTCTACTAGGCTACGCTCCTGCCTACGTAGGTGGCCTTTATACAGGCACAGGGCCATGTAGTGGTTGTGTGTTTGCTACTCAATACATACAAATTGTGTGGGCCAACTACGGACGCAGTTGGCGCAGCACCCAAGCCCTACTAATTCCCGCCCTTGGTCGTGAAGAGCTCGATGAGCTTGACAATCGTCTCTGACGATCGGCCCTGCAGCAGCTGGCTCTCCTCCTTCTTAATCGAGTCCATGACGCCCTTGATTAGCGGGCTGTGCTTCTTGGGCAACATAGTCTCCATGGCCACAAGGGCGCAAGCGGCACCAGCCTTGATACGGACGTCGTGAGCGTCCTTGGCCGTCTTGGCCTCGTCGATGGCCGATGCGGCCACGTCGCGAGCCTCGGCCAACTGCTGGCCCGCGATGAGTCGCTGGCCGGGCGACATGAGCTTTCTGAGCTTATCGTAGTCGTCTCCGACGCACTTGTCGGCCGTCAAGATGGAAAAGGCGCCCGGGCCCGCCTCCGGCTCGCCTTGGACCACGACGGGCAGCACCGGAAGTCGGCTTTGAGACACCTTGCCGTGGTCGCGGAACAGGTTCATGAGTTGCTGACATTGCGTCCGCACGCGTTGGACCGAGTTGACCAGATCTCTGTAGGCGGACGGCCGGTCCGATTCCACGATGCGTTGCAGGTGATCTCGGTATCGGACGAATTCGTCGGTGGCCTCGGAGTTCTTGGCATATTCGTCGATGACCAAGCAGGCCGTGAGTTCCGTCGAGGCGAAGGCCGAGGTAAGCCCTGGAATCAACAGGGCATCATAGTCGTCCAGACTCGCGCCCGGCACCAGGGACATGACGAGGCCCATGGCTTTGGCGGCCGACACCCGTGAGCGGATCAGCACATCCATGCCGACGAGATCGACGTCTCCCTGCATCATGTGTCCGTCGACGTCGTGGGTGAGGCTCGTCGTGACGGGCTCATCGGCCGTCTTGGCCGACTTTCGCCGTCGCTTGGGCGCCCTGTCCGAACCGTCGGCAGGCGACGACATCCGGCGGGTGGTAGGATGCGACTGGGTGACGCTGTACACGCCTCCCGACGGCTTCTGGAACAGGGCGGCATTCATGGGGATCGGGTTCCTAGAGACGCCGATCGGATGCAGCGTCAGCTGCATCAGTGCGTCGATGTGAGGCGCAAACTCGGCCGCGAGTACCGTCGGCTCTTCGGCAAGACAACGAACGAGCGCGTCCCACAGCTCGAGAGACATGGAGAGCGTCTCCTGATCCCTCTCAACCAGGATGTTCTGGAAGATCAGCCGAAGTATTCTGCCATTCAGCCAGCCTCGGGACGTCTCAGCGTCAAGGTTGGCAAAGGTCAGCAACGACTTGAGGACGGCCAGGCGGACTGATGTGATGGTATGCCGCAAGAAGGGATACAGATGGGGCACAAGGAGCGTAAAGGAGCGCTCTTCGTCCTGCGCGGCCGACGCTTTCATCGCCTCCAACACCTCCGGAAACCCGCAGAGCGTAGCCAGGAGATCCATAATGCGTCCCGTGCTGGCGCTCAAGTCGTCGCCCAGGTTGGAGAGACTCTCCCAGACGATATTGACGAGATCCTTGAGGGCGGCCGGCCGCATGGCGACAAACTCCTTGGCCATGGGAATGAGCGTGGCCGCGCTGACGGAGCGCACGTCGTCGTCGACGTCGCCGAGACCCTTCATGACGGCCGTGATGATGCCGTCGATCATATCGCCGTGCTGCAGCAACAGGTCTTTGCGGATGGCAACGACGTAACGCAAGCCGACCATGCCGCCGTGGCACACAGCCCATACTGGCCGCTCGAGCCCCAGATCCTCCTGCATCACCATCCGTTTAAGAATGCGATAAATGTCGTAGACGGAGGCGGAGGGGACGTGCTTGAGGACAGAACCCAGCGTCTGGCCGATGGTCTCCCTGATAGGGGCAACCGACGTGTCAGAGCTGTAGTCAGTGAAGCGGTCCAGCATGAGGACACAGCAGAGTCGACAGGCAAGATCGTCGAGCCATGAGCAGTTGAGGTTGGCATTTTCCTGCCGAGACTTGCCCATGAGCCGTCCCGCACCTCCGCCTTGAGCGCGGATAATTTCTCTAAGACCCATGGCAGCTCCGTGTCGCGTTTCCCAAGATGCGTCGAATAGGTCGACCTTGAGAAACTCGCACAGCCTCTCGTAAGGCCACTCACCCCCATCCATCGTCTCCTCGGCCTGCAGCTCCGACTTGATGGCTATGGTCGGGCCCTTGAACTCACTGACCACTTTGGTCTCTTCGTCGACATCGGTGGGGCGGTCGAGGTTAAAGTAGTCGTTCATCTTGCCATTCTTCTTCGAGTCGCCATCAGCCGCAGGCGCCTCATCTCCGCCGGCGTCGGCGGCGGCCGTCGTGGATCGCCGCAAGGAGAGGTCACCGAATCCACCCTTTCCTTGTGAAGCCTTCATAGCCTCCCTCTTGCGTTTCCGTTTGAGAACGTTGAGCTGCCGCGAGCTGAGTTGCTGGTCATCCGTCGGCTGGCCCGGACCCGAGACACTCTCGCTACGACCGAAGCCGTTACTGCTGATCGCATCTAGAGGGGTCTGAGGAGTGGCGTGGCCGTCACTGGTGACGGGCATCTCGTCGTCTTCAAACCTTTTCCCCATCAAGCCGAGCCGTCCTGTTAGCGTCTTTTTCTGGTGACCGAGGCGGGCCTGAGGACTGAGCGTGGCCAGGCTGTACTCAACACCGCCGCCGCGCAGGAGTTCACGGCCAAATTTGAGGATGGCGTCGACATCGAGCGAGTCGAATTTGAAGTATTCGTTATCGTCAAAGGACGGATCCTTGTCCACCTCCTCCTTCTTGACGTGGCCGTTCTCGTTGGTCGGTTCGGGTTCGAGGTGGTCGACGCCATCGTCCAAGTTGGGGTCGTATATCTGGGCATAGTCGAGGATTCTGCCCAGGGCCTTGGCCGCAGTGCTTCGCGTCTCCCACTCTTTGTGACGGAGGTAGGGGACGACTCTCGAGATCAAGTTGAAGAGCTCGTCTGGGTGTTGCTTCTGCCAATCGGCAAGCTGGTTCACGGCGGTATCTCGGATGAGACGGGTGCTCCCCGTTTCGAGAATGCTGTCCACATCGTCGTCAGTCAAAGCAGTCACAGGGGTGCATCGGCAAGCAGCGGATCAGGCAACTTACGTAACCAGCCGGTCGAGTCTGTATCATGCAAGTCAGTGGCAGGTTTGAGAAAGCTTTGGGATGACGATGACTTACCTCGAAGCCATTGTGTATTACAGCTGTAAGGATGAGCTTGGCATGATTCGAGTGAATAGATACTTGTCCTAGAGACGCGGTCAGAACTTCCACCCTCGGACGAGCCGTCGGCCATGTTTACTCGAGAGGAGCTGCAGAGCACAAGAAGACAGGCATCAACAACGAGGCGCAACAGAACTGTGCAACCGACGCGAAAGACGTACCTTGGCCCTGACCCTTCGAGATGCAGCCGCTGAGCTGGAAACGGTCGGAGGCTGCACCTCCGAATGGCGGTTGCGGCGGTGCGACCGGTCTGGCAGCTCAGGTTTGTTCACCCAAGATTAGATGGCGGCGTGCAGCATCTGGCCAGTTGAGTAGGTATGTGAGGTTAAGGATGGCGAGGCAGAGCGGTGCATCGGAAATTGCTCGAGTTGGGGGATGCCGTGCAGCGCTCTCACCCACCGGCGAGTCACCGACGGAAGGCCAGGGTGACGGGACAGTGGTGACGGGACAGCACGACTGCGGCGTGTGTTTATTTTTTGTAAGGGAAGGGGTGTTGTCCCAGGCCTGCGTCAAGCAAGCAAGGGCAGCGGCGGGCCTCCCGGGGTTTTCTTCCCTCTCTTTTTTTTTTTTTTTTTTTTAGGCAAGGCCCGTCTCTCGGGCAGGCAGGCTGGTTTTCGGTGAAAGGTGGGCAAGAAGCACGGCCCGGATCGGTGACGGGTCGAAAGCACAGGCGACGTCTCCGTTGTAGACGAAAGGTGGCCAAGCCGGGGATGAGATACCCGGGTAAAAAGGATGGATGGTGCGATGTAAGTTGAGTGCAGGCTCACAGGCCGGTGGTATGCGTCGGTACGAGGCCGAAAAGGCTGTGCTGGGCGCCTCTGGGCTGCTGCTGCTCTCTGGCTAGACACAGAAATCGACGGAGCAGAGGGCAGGCCAGGCCTTTGTATTTTATAGGTACCTCGTCTTGTTCGTCCCGGCGTTGAGCGAGACGGCGGCCTATTGGCTGCTGGGGGGGGGGTAAAGAGGGGCCCTCGAGCCGGTGGACAACAGGCAAGGTAGCACGTGCGAACTCTGGCTGGCCGGTGTAAATCTCGGTCCGTCAGCCTTGTCGCGAACGCCAGCGGTCGCTCGAGTCTTTGCCCTTTGCAAGGCAGCCCAAGTTCGTGGCCATCTCCAAGGGTACCTGCGAATCACCTCATCGTCACCGGCAATGATGACTGACATCTACAGGCATCTACATACATACATACACACCAACATACATATGTGCTACTGCATCGTTCGTCTTCCGCCTAGACCGGACCCGCCTCCCGCCCGCGCATGACAGGAACTTGCCACGAAAGATGGCGGCAGCGCACGAGATGCCAAGCTCATCTGTCCCATCCTTCTACCCTCTGTCCGTCTGCCTTGTCCGTCTGCCTATCCTTTGCATTCCAGCCCTGCGGTGCGCGGCTTCGGGCGCGCCCATCCTTTGCTGCCCGACTCGAAGCTTCAGGTGAGTTGGCCACGCGATTGATCGTTGCTCCGTCGCCCTCTCGTTTTGCTTCTTTTCTGCTTCCAGTCTCTCCGAGCCGTGACGTGCCGCGGACGGCCCCAGATGTACTTTGACACCTGTAATCAATCGCAATCCGCTGGCGCGTTACACGCAAGCCTCCAGCAGCTGTATCGAGCGAATCCTTGACGCCTCGAACCTATCAGCACATGCGTACCGACACGTCGCTGTTGGGGCTGCCATTGGCCCCCCCGAGGAGCTGCCAGCAATTTCGGTCCAGCCATTGAATTCAGGGTATCGGACGTGGTGCCGGCATGGAATGGGCCCTCGCCGCTCATCCGCACCGCCGATTTGGGGTCTCTGCGGCCTTTCTCGGTTGGACGTGAATTTGGCCATGTCCGTGGGCTAGGATCGGCCCCGCCAGTCTTGCGCGGAGAGAGATGGTATCGCTTCCAGACGCCGCGCCTCGCAGTTGCGACCACTTGATCTCGTCTCCAGCGCGGATCTCCAGCACGGATCAGACCCTCGACTCTCGCCTCTAGGGCGATAGACTCGTGTGTGTGTGGCGGGAAGAGATTAGAGCTCATGGTTCCATGCAAGTAGGTAATCGTAGGCAGGTTTCTTGACTGCAAGGGCGCGGCTACCTTTGCAGTCTGAAAGGTAGAATCACACATGGTGGCCTCGCCCCTCGCATCTTACCATCAGACCTTTGGCGGAAGCGAGTTTTAAGGTAGCATGCGCGCCGAAGGTATCGTACTTGTGTCGGCTCTGGTTTCATTCCCTGTATCGCCATCACATCTTTCTCCAGGATCAAGGTGCCAGACTCTGGCCATGGACTGGATTCAGAAGAGCCGATGGGAGAGTTCAGGGTAGGCCAGTTGGCAGCACAGGACCCCGCCATCTGTCAGCAGGATTTCTCCTTGACGAATAGGAGACACTCTCCCCGGCAGAAATAGTGGGACACCTCAGACGCGACTTCCCAAAACCGCCTGCGAATAAATCACCGCGGTTCACGCGTCGCCGCGCACAAGCAAGAAATTCAAAGCCCGTCAGATGTCGCGCCGCCGAGGATGTATATCAAGCAGATCATTATCCAAGGCTTCAAAAGGTGAGTCCACGCTCATCTCCTGCTGCAGGCGCTGCTGACTGTCAGTCCCAGCTACAAAGAACAGACGGTCATCGAGCCCTTTTCGCCAAAGACAAACGTCATCGTCGGTCGCAATGGCTCCGGCAAGAGCAACTTCTTCGCCGCCATGCGCTTCGTTCTCAGCGATGCCTACACGCAGATGAATCGCGAGGAGCGTCAGGGTCTCCTGCACGAGGGCTCTGGATCGGCAGTCTTGTCGGCCTACGTCGAGATCATCTTCGACAACAGCGACGACCGCTTCCCCACCGGCGGCAAAGAGGTCATCCTGAGGCGTACCATCGGTCTGAAGAAGGATGAATATTCGGTCGATCGCAAGGTTGTCACCAAAAACGACGTCATGAACCTTCTCGAGGCGGCCGGCTTCTCGCGCTCCAACCCGTACTACATCGTGCCTCAGGGGCGCGTCACCGCCTTGACCAATATGAAGGAGTCGGACAGGCTGAATCTGCTCAAGGAGGTTGCCGGCACCCACGTGTACGAGACTCGCCGGGCAGAGTCGCTTAAGATCATGACCGAGACCAACAATAAGCGGGAAAAGATCGACGAGCTGCTCGAGTACATCAAGGAGAGGCTGGCCGAGTTGGAAGAGGAGAAGGAAGAGCTTCGTGGATTTCAAGAAAAAGACCGTGAACGGAGATGTCTCGAGTACGCCTACTACCACAACGAGCAAACCACGATCCAGTCCTCTCTCGAGGACCTGGACAACGCCAGACAGGATGGTCTCGACACCGCCGACTCGAGCCGAACGGAGCTGTATGAGGGCGAAAAAGCCATTGCAAAACTTGATGCCGAGATGCATCAGCTGCAGCGCGACATCGAGATGTTGCAGATAGACCACCGCCAGCACGACGAAGATCGGCGAGACTACGCAAAGGCCCTGGCCAAGGCCGAGCTCAAGCTCAAGAATCTGGAGGAAGGGCAGTCGGCCCAGGAGCAGGCCCAAGCGAAGCACGCCGCCGAGCTGGAATCGGTTCAGGCGGACATTGCGGCCAAGGAAAAGGAGCTGGCCAAGACACTGCCTCAGTTTGCCAAGAAGAAACGGGACGAAGACGACATACGGAGGCAGCTGGACGCAGCCGAGGCTTCGAGAGCCCGTCTGTTCGGCAAGCAATCTCGCGGTTCTCGATTTAAGAACAAGGCCGAGAGAGATGCATGGCTGAGACAGGAGATTAAGGAGCTCGACCAGACCATCAGCGCCCAAAAGGCAAACAAGCTCGAGGCCGAGGAGGAGGTCGGCAGGGTGCAGGCCTCCATCAGCGAGAGCGAAGAGGAACTCGCCGGCCTTCGAACCCGCCTCGCAAACCGGACCGGCGAGAGGAACCAGCTTGTCGAGCAGGCTTCCAAGGCAAGGACCGTGCTCGACAAGCTCAACGACGAGCGCAAAGTCATCCGCCGCGAGGATGACAAGCTCGGCTCCGTCATCGCCAACGCCAGGCAGGAGAAGGAGCAGGCAGAGCGCGAGCTGGCCCACGCCGTCGACGGCGCAACAGCTCGAGGCCTCGCCACGCTCCGCCGCTTGCGGCAAGAACAGAACATTCCCGGCGCCTACGGCACGCTGGCTGATCTGCTGAGCGTCAGCGACGCCTACCGATTGCCCGCCGAACAGACGGCGGGCGCGAGCCTGTTCCACTACGTCGTCGATAACGCCGACACGGCAACGTACCTGGCCGACATCCTTCACCGGCAGCGCGGCGGGCGTATTACCTTTATGCCGCTCGCTCAGTTGCGTCCGCGTCACGTCAACCTGCCGAGAGCCAATGACGCGGTGCCGCTGATCAGCAAGATCACGTACGACGCCAAGTTCGACAAGGCATTCCGACAGGTGTTTGGGAAGACGGTCGTGTGTCCGAACCTGACGGTGGCTGGCCAGTACGCCAGGAGCCACGGCATCGATGGCATCACGGCCGAAGGCGATACCACCAACAAGAGGGGCGCCATGACGGGCGGATGGATCGATCCTCGCAAGTCGCGGCTCGAGGCCGTACAGGCGGCCAACCGATGGCGGGAACAATACGACAAGCTGCTTTCCCAGTCGCGGGAGATCCGAAGCCAAATTGAACGTAAAGACCAGGAGATCACGGCGGCCATGTCCGAAGTGCAGAAGCTCGAACAGAGACTACGGCAGGCCGATGACGGGTTCGAGCCGCTCAAGCACGAGCTGATGAGCAAGTCGACGCACTTGGAAAACGAGAGAAGCCACTTGGACGCGGCCATGAGACGACGCGACGCCGTGGAGAAAAACATGGCCGGCTTCCTGGAGGAGATTGCGGCGCACGAGGCCGAGATCGGGACCGAGTTCAAGAAGAGCCTGACGGCGGCCCAAGAAAAGCAGCTGGAAGAGCTGAGCGCGACGGTGCAGCAACTCCAGAAGCAGTGGAACGACGTGAGCGACGGTCGCAGGAAGCTGGAGAAGTCGAAGCAGCTCCTCGAGGTCGATCTGAGGCAGAACCTCCAGATGAAGCTCGACCAGCTCAACAGCCAGGCCTTTGAAAACTCGGCATCAGGAGCGTCAGCCGGAGGCATGACGGAGGCCCGGAGAGAGCTAAAGAAGGCTCAGAAGGCGCTGCAAGCCGTCGAGGCCAGCCTCGAAGAAGTCGAGACCAAGATGGAAGAGCTCAACGAGCGGACGGAGCAGATTTCGGGCGAGAAGACGCAGAGAGAGCAGACGCAAAGCGAAATCGCGTCGAGGATAGAGAGGCAGCAGAAGAGGATGGAGAAGACGTTGGCCAAAAAAGCTCTCATGACGCAGCATGCAGCCGATTGCGCCAAGAGCATCCGGGAGCTCGGCATGCTCCCGGAGGAGGCCTTTGACAAGTACGAGAACATGGAGGGCAAAGTGGTATGTCGATCCGCGTATTCTCGGCAGTTGTATAGGTATGTTGCTGACGAGGCGACACAGATCACGGCGAAGCTCAAGCGGGTGAACGAGGCGCTCAAGAAGTACAAGCACGTCAACAAGAAGGCCTTTGAGCAGTACAACAACTTTACGTCGCAGCAGGACCATCTGATGAAGCGGCGCAAGGAGCTGGACGCGTCACAGGAGTCCATCGAGGAGCTGGTCGAGCATCTGGACCGACGAAAGGACGAGGCCATCGAGCGAACCTTCAAGCAGGTATCCCGCGAGTTCGCCACCATCTTCGGCAAGCTGGTGCCGGCAGGCCACGGCCGACTAGTGATCCAGCGGCGGACGGACCGCCGTGAAAACTTGGACGAGTCGGATGAGGAGGCGAGAGGCAGCGTCGAGAACTACATCGGTGTCGGCATCAGCGTCTCCTTCAACTCGAAGCATCTGGACGAGCAGCAGAAGATTCAGCAGCTCAGCGGAGGTCAAAAGAGTAAGAAACCCTTCTTGATCTTGAAGTCGACGACGACAACGCTGACGATGTGTTTCACAGGCCTGTGCGCTCTCTGTCTCATCTTCGCGCTACAGGCGACGGAGAGCAGCCCAATGGTCATCTTCGACGAGGTAGACGCCAACCTAGACGCCCAATACCGCACCGCCGTCGCCTCCCTCCTCGAATCCATCTCCAACGAGATCGGCACGCAGTTCATCTGCACCACGTTCCGACCCGAGATCGTCCACGTGGCAGACAAGTGCTACGGCGTCACATTCCGCAACAAGACGAGCGGCATCAGCTGCGTCAGTACGGAAGACGCCCTCAACTTTGTCGAGGGGCAGGCCAAGCCGACGTGAGGAGAGGAGAGGTCGGTTCAGGGTCTTGTTTTGCATGGCGCAGACGGTTGGGGGGAGTTTTTGGGCGTCGACCCCTTTGGAAACGGGGCTCTAGCTGGCTATTTGAGTCTCGTGGCATGGGAGGGAAAGCGTGCTGCTGCTGTTGTTTTGTAAATAGCTCTGTTAATGGATGAGGATTCTCATGTTTCAGGGGAAGAGGCAGATGGTGAAGTTGAAGCCAACAGACTGGCTCTGTAACCGAATCTACACAGTTCATTCACACAGAAAACAACCATCAAAGCCAGCGAAACAAACAAAAGCTCAAAGGCTCTCCATTGCAACCAGGCCACTTCCCCCCCTCACCGATCAGGCATCATATTGCGCACTTTCTGAAAGTACTCCGGCGCCAGCACCTCCTCCACCTCCTCCCTAACGAGCCACTTGAACTGCGTGAAGCCAAAGGGGTTATCAGAGAGGTTAGCCTGGCCGGCGATGATGCGAGCCTTGAGGAAGAAGGTCTTGCGCGTGCGCTGGAGGATGCTGCCGTTGGCGTCGACGACGGGCGGGGCGACGATGTGGGCGACGGGGACGCGGCCTATTATCCAGGTGTTCATGTCGACGCCTGCTGCTGTGTCGAGGACGCGTCGCGCTGCCTGAGTTGTGTGTTAGTATCGTGGACTTGTTTAGGGGGGGGTGGGGAACGAACTTCGTGGAGGTTCTCCTCATTGCCCATGACACCAGCCGGAAACCCCCATCCCTCGTTCCCCTTGACAACAAGATAGAGCGTCCGATCAAGCTTCCTATCCAACCTGGTAACATCCCCCACCCTATCCGCCTCCGTCTCCCTGGAAGCCGGCCTAGGCACCGGAACGACATCCTCAGGCGCCAAAACCTCAGCATCGTCCGAAACCCTCGACTCCGCATCCTTGAGCAAGCACTCCACCATACTCTCCGGCTCGCTCAGCCTATCGCCAACACGCAGCTCGTCGTCCCACGCCATGGAATTCTGCCCCTGGTACTCCCCCAGCTCCTTGGCGACGTGCCCCTTCCGCTCCTTGATCTTGACTTCCCAGTCCAGCAGACGCACCGTGTCCTTCTTGTAGTAGATCCGCGGGATGAACTTGGAGCACAGTCGTTCTTCGAGCCGCTTTTGGTAGAAGAAGAAGGCGTTTTCGAAGGGGTGCAGCTTTCGCGTTAGGAGAGGTGCCCGCGTCAGGATCACGCCCGAGTAGAGGTCGTACGGCAGCGATTCCGAAGCAGGAGATAGCTTCTGCATCGTAGAGATCGTCTGGGAGGTCATGACCGTCGACTCAACCGCCGCGGCAGACGAAAAAGGCCGGATGGAGGCGGCGGCAGCGCATCGAAAGCAAACCTGCTTCCGCGCCGAAGCTGCTCCCCAGAATCAGTCAAATCAGTTCATCCAGCTCTAGAGCTTCATCTCCATCTTCAGAAGGGCTCTCATACCGCTCAATGCGCCGCCCAGGACGCGACCGCCTCTGCTGCTGGCCGACATGATGAGCTCTCCCACTCTGATGATGCTTGAATCCAGCAGCTACGACTTTTTTAACCCTGTGCCGTAATCGCACAGTATCCACACCTCCGTTTCTTCCACGCGAAAACTGTTCCCCATTCGCCAACCGTTTCGCTCCTTTCGTCTCCACCGTTTTCTCCCCCAGCCAGCCAAGTCATTCTAATGTTCCTATCCGCACGCCACCAGCTAAGCCGCACACCCCTTTCGGCCTGAGGCACCCACCCACATGCCGCACAAATCTTCTCTCTCCGCCCGAGCCCCCCCCGTCGATTTTCTTCTCTTTTCCCTCACCAAATAAAGGCACCGTTTCCTTATCGTCAAGACTTTGCGACCGCCTCCATAACGTCCTGATCATTATCAAGTGCCTAGATTGATTGCCACAGCCGTCTTTTCGCTAGCGGTGCCTGCGAGGGTCTTTTATTGTCCTTTTCAACCGGGCTCTGTTAGATAGAAACTGCTGACAATTTCTCACCACCCTTTTCTTTCTCCCTTTCTTTCTCTCTTCTCTCGGCGGCACATGCTCAGAGACGGCCGTCGCATCGTCTGCGACTCGGAACATGGCTTGAGCCTACCGTTGCGCATCTGTCTGTTCGTCGCGCGTCGAGACCTCTACGTCCACAGACTGCCAACGGACCAGGCTACATACATGCACACAGCGTGGCCTCGTCGGGTCCAAATTAGATGTGTCGGCATCGTCAGCGCTTGTTGAGGCTGACGTTCGTGAGATTCATTTCCGCCTATGCCACCAATCATCTTAGATACATGAGAGGCGATGGCTGCCACCGGCCTTGGATACATGAGAGGCGATGCCATTTGTCGGTCCGCTACCCAAACAAGAAATCGGTATCGGTTCGACATGACACAAAGTCTCAACCCTCGCCAACATAACAGGCCCTCAAGACGTCTCGCTTCCCGCCCTTGCGCCACATGGCCCTTGCGCAGAAAACGTATTTCCATGTCCGCGAGAACAAGCCGGGTATCACGCTGCATGGATCGCCGAAAATGCCTTTGAAACGCCTCGGGAATAAAAGAAAGCAAAAGGATTTGACATCATCCACATCGTGATCAGGCCTGCAGCTCGGCCACGGCTCGAGCCACCTCCTGCGTCGCCCTCTTCTCCCATGATCGTCGAGATTCTTCGTCGAGCGAAGTCGCGTCCCGCAATTCGTCGTAAAGCTTCCGAGAAATGGCCCGATTAATCACCTCGTATTGCTCCGTCGTCAGCTTCTGGGCTCGCCAGTGCGGCCTCAGCGCGCTCCGGACGATGTCGTTTATACTCTTCTTCTCCTCTGGCGTCGTGGCTGACTTGGTGGCCGACACCTCCTCGGACCGGGGGGGCGGTAACGGAGGACGAGGTCGCCGAGGGCGAGGCTGACGCAGCTCCAGGGGACGCATCTCGCCACCCCCTCCGGGCCGTGAGTCCGAGTCGCTGTGGTCGCTGGTGGGTCGGCTGGGTGAGTAGTTGGCCGGCGGGTACCTCGGCTCGATGTGCGTGCTCAGTGACATGGTGGGAGAGGCCTCTCTGCCGTTGGTGCGCGGCAGCGGAGGGGGCGTGAGAGAGAGAGCGCGCGGACTGCTGTGGTTCGAGGGGGAGGGAGAGAGGGCCGGGGAGGATGCCTCGGGCGGTAGGCGCCAAGTCACCGCCAGCGCCGGCGTCTCGTCCTCGGACGGCGCGTTGGGTTCCAGCTCCTTGAGCAGCGACGACACCAGCGGCGTCTCGAGTTCGGTCCGACCGAGCCCGTTGCGGCTCGTGTGCTGCTGTTGTTGCGTGGCCGACGGCCCGGCGGGGGCGGCCGGAGACGAGGCAGAGGTCGAGGCCTCGGCTCCCTGGGTGGTGGGAAGGCGGCGAGTGCGTGGCCGCTTCAGCTTCCTCTCGGGCTCCGGGATGGGCTCTGCGGGCGAAGCGGTGACGGAGCGGGTTCTCCTCTTCCGAGCCCCGTTGGTGCCGTTGACGTTGACGGCATCGGCTTCTCGGGCACGGTCAAAGGCACCCCAGGCACGACGCTCGTCCCTCGTCTCCACGACGGGCTGGGGCGGAGGCTGGAGGCGCTCGCTGATCTGGGGCGGTATGACGTGGGCGAACTCCTCGCGGGCGCCCAGGCGCTGGGCGATGTTGACGCGCTGCTGCCAGCGCTGCAGCTCCCGCTGATCCTGCTGCTGGAAGCGGCGGTATTGCTCGAGCTCCTCATCGTCGTCGTGGTTGTCGAGGTCGAGATCGCTCATCTCGAAGAAGCGGCCGGAGAACTGGCCCCAGGCACCTTGCCATTCAGCATTTCGAGCCTGGCGGCGCGCTCTCCTCAGGCGAGCCCTGGTACGAACGTGGTAACCGCGAATGTCCCTCGGGTTCGGCCGTCGGAGGCTTCGCAAGGGCGCAGGGTCGGCCGGGGCCTGGGGCTCGTCATCGAGCTCCAAGACGTGGGCACATTCCATGCAGTACCAGTCGCCCTGAGGGACATAGTCGAGGCCGATACAGTGGGTGTGATAGGCGGCATCGCAGCTGTCGCAGAGCAGCAGCACGTCCTCGCGTTCGGCCGAGTTGCAGATGGGGCACGGGTTGCTTGGGCTGTCGTCGTCGTCGGGGTTCTGTGACAGCCATTGTTGGACGTCGAACTCGGCCACCTGCTTGCGGTCCTGGACATCGTAGGTGGAGAGGACAGTTCCTGGATTTCATCAGTCGGGCTCGGCGGGGAGCAGCACAGGGTCAGCGGGAGTTCACCGTCTACGCCATTGTAGACCCGGACGGAGTGGAACGGGTTCCGGCAGATGGGGCACGTGTTCGTCTTTTGTGCCCAGGAGCGAATGCAGGCATCGTGAATGATGTGCTCGCAGCCGTCGAGGGAGGCTACGATGTCGAGATGGCCAGCGTCTTCGGCCACGGGTTGTTGGGCTTGAGGAGGGTCGAGTGACGAAGACGAGGGGCGCGGTAGGGGATCGAGGCATATGATGCACTGTTCGGGCTCAGACATGACGCCGGCTTCGACAGAGCAGGAGGGGCGATGATGAAAACATGTAAAAGGAGACGGGGTTTGTGTTTTGAGCAAAGTTGAGAGAAAAAAGGGTGTGACTTTGTGAGGTTGACGATGGGTGTCTTGGTTGGTAGTTGGAGGAGGAGGAGGAAGCGGAGAGCGATGCGTAGGTAAGTTGGGGTCAGAGGGGGGGCGGATGGATTTTCAGAGGTGCCGGCAGAGGAAGGCGGTTTATGGGGGAGGATGAAGAGGAGGAGGAGGAGGAGGAGAGGAGGGGGGGGGGGGGGGGGGAGGAAAAGAAGAGAGGGGAAGAGAGAGAAAGCAGGCGTCGGGAGGGGAAGAGAAGCGGCGAAAGAGCCTGAGCAGGGGTGGTTGGCCGAAGGGTGTGTCAGCAGGCAGTCGATAGGAGGGTGGAGGGTTGGATGCAGCTGGGGCGTGGGGCCGACTTTTGCTTGAGTGGCGGATGGAGGAAGAGGAGGGACGAGGCCAGGATCGGCGAGAGAGGATTCGACTGAAGTATTCGTTCGAATGGAGAGGGAGGTGACGGTAAAGGAGGTAGATAGATAGAGAGTGTCAGATGGGAAAGAAAACAACGGCCTTGGGTACAAACGTCTGCCTGCTAAGGCGCTAATGGCGAGCAAAAGGAACCCGAGACTCCGTTTCTGTAGCTCCCGTCGGCTGTCTGTAGCGGCCGAGTCAAGTGGAGAGAGCGGGAGGTTTACTGGATGAATACCTACCTCGTACGAATACTGATGAACATGAACAGCATCCCATCTGGCGGATGGAATCGCTGCTCCCTCGCTCTTCCAGCCGCGGCCCTTGCTTCCGGCAGCCTGCGCGAGCTGCCCGGCCAGACGGATCCCGGGAGCCACAGACAGCCACTCCATGCTCAGGGCTCTCTCTCGTCTTTGGGCCCTCGGCGTTGGGCTCGGGCGGTTACACCTGCGGTCGAGAGCCTGGGAACCCTGCCATCCGCACTGTGACCTGGTCGCTGGGCTTCGCCGCCATGGTCGACGGCACAGCAGCCCGCCGTCCACGTGGCCGGCACAGCTGTACTGTACGTGGTGATGCTGCCTGGTCTCTAGGTAGGTAGGTAGGTAGGTGGGCAGGCAGCTCACCATGGCACCTATGCATGGATGATGATGATGATGATGATGCTGCTGCTGCTGCTGCTGCTGCTGCTGCTTGCTCGCTTCCTCCGCGGCTTGTACCGGCTGAAAACGGCGGCCGGACTTCGCGAGGCACCAGAGATCGGGTATGTACGCAGTCCTCGTCAGTCGGCGGCTTTCGGAACCAGACGCTGCAGGCTGGTACGACGTGTCTCGAGTCCGTCCGCCACGCCATACCCTCCTACCGTCTACTCGTTCGGTCCCCATTCTGCTTCTTCCGCCGTCTCGTCTCGGGCCGCCGTTGGGTACCGACGCCTCTCGCCAATGGGAGCCCAACACGCCAGTCGTGTCGAGAAACACTCAAGGGCCAATCGTCCCCCCCCCTTCCAGCTGCACGCCTCTCACCAGTCAGCGGCTCTTGATGACGCCTGATGCCAGTCAGACCAGCCAGAAGGTATAGCGTCGGACTGACCCTTGCATCGCAACAAGATGCGAGGAGACGCTTTTGGTAGCGTCTTTGGGGACCGCCCGCCCGCCTCTCTCGCATCCCCATACTCGGAATGGTCGCCGATCAATGCACCTGTCGTACAGCGTCAGCGCGCTACAGCTTCTGATGCTACCGCGTGCTGGAGGGGGGCAGCACGCGCGCATGCCCTCCCTCCCATGCCCTTCTCGGACCTCTTGTCCCTTGGCCCGACAACTTTGGTGGCGAATGTCCGCTGCAGAAGACCCTTGTGCGACGCCTCCCCCTTTTCCTGGTCCAGTTGTCACTATCGTCTCTCAGCCAAAGTCGAGTCTTGTTTGGCCAGGCTCAAGTTTGCCACCTCGACCACGCCTCGGGCCAGGACCCGTCCGTTTGGAAAGGGAGCCGCGTGAGGGTTGCGGCCTCTGCGAGGCGACGGGTCGGTGGCTCTCTTCGTCATCTAGGTCCTTGGCAAGGTGCCAGTCCTCGTGGCTTTGCAGCGATGTCACGTCCTGGAAAGAGGCCGAGCATCGCGAGCAGCTCAGGGCGTTGTCTATGTTGTCTCTATTGTTGCAGTCGTCTTTGTCCTTGTCGTCGCTGTCGTGGCAGTCGTTGTCCTTATCGTCGTCGTTGTATTCGTACTTGTTGTCGCTGCCGTAGCCGGCGTCGTCATGTCGAGTCGCCTTTAACAACATGTGTGACTGTTGCGCCGCATCCGTCGAGCAGGCACCGTCGACGGGTCGCCGCTCGCCGTCCGTTACGGTCGGGCCTTGTTCTCGTTGTCGGTCTTGGTCTTGATCATTGGGCGCGCGGCTGGCAGAGGGAGACGAGTTCTTGGCAAAGAATCGATGTAGGCCGCCGTCGCCGATACGAGGTCTCTTACTCTGCCGCGACCCGGCCCCTGGGGAGGAGTCGGATGGCAGAGAGATGGAGGCGGCAGACGGGTCAGACGTCGTCTTGACGAGAAAGGCACCGATGCCCAAATTTCCCTTGATGCCGTCCTCGAAGCCACCAACGCTGAGGCTCAAGTTGGCACACGGCCAGACGGTGCCGTCGGCCATGGCCTGCCCAAGCAGGTCCCTGGCGAGATGGAGCAGCAACTCCCTGTCAAGTGTCTTTCCCTGCGGGATCGGGCCTTGACGGCTGCGCGTCTGGCCTGCGGGTGCGCGATGATGCAGGTTCATGGTGCGCGGCCTCCGCTTGTTGTCCGGGACGCCCTCGTCGACCAGGCGAGCGTAGATGTCGGCGACGAAAATGGTCAGCCATTTGACGGCCTGTTCAGGGCTGTCGATGGAGGGACGAAACGACTTGGCCGAGAGCATCGACTTGATCTGGGTGCGCGGGTTGACGTCGCTGGTATCAACGCCACGGAGCGTCTTGTACAGCCATAGCCCCGTCTCATCGCCTAGCTTGGCCTTGATCTGGTCTAGCGGCACGGCGCGCAGGTCTTGAACGAGCTCGGCGTTGAAGGCCGACACGACCTGGTCACCCAGCTTGCCACCCAGGCTGCGTAGCTTGGCGAGGCGGAAGGGACCGAGAAAGGCGCTGGCGGCACGAGCGCGGATGACGGTCTGTCTGTTGGGCTTGTGAAAGCCGGAACCCAGCTTGCTCAGCAGCTTGTTGTTGGCCACTCCGGCTGAGCAGGTGTAGCCAAGCTTGCGGCGTATGGCGGCGCGGACGGCTCGCACGACTTCAGATGCCAGCAGCATGGCAACGTCATCCCAGTCGGGGTCGCGGGTCTCTTGGTCATCGTCTTCGAGACGGACCAGAGCATCGTCGGCCCAGTCGAGAGCGACGACGGATGGTAGCGGGAGTTTCTCAGAACCATCGTCGTAAGGCGGGGGACGAGCGAGCTCGGAGAAGCGTTCGAGGAGCAAGGCGTGAACGTGGGCAGATAGGTCGAGGAAGACCTCGTCGATGCTGGCCTTTTCCACCCTCTGCAGGTTCTGCGGCAGCATCTCCTTGACAACGGCCAGGATCTTTCGCGATTCGAGTCGGTAGGGGTCTAGCGAGACCTTGTCCGATGCGATACTGGCAGCGGCGTCAGGACGATAGGCCCAGCCGTCGTGGCCTTCGCGCCAGGTGGCCACATGCTGAGCAATCAGATCAGGGCAAAGCTTGCGCGCCTCGGAGACATCACAATGGCGGCTAATTCCAGAGTCTCGCGCCGGGTAGTTGACAGCGATGAGGCCTTGCCTATGTCGACAGCAACGTTAGAGAGAAGCAGAACAGAGGTCAAGCCGCAAACAGACGACGACGACGGCAACGTGCCTCACCACTGCTGAACGGCGAGCGGCTTATCCTCGGGGATCCCAAGGCGAACCATCTCGCACTGAGCGTAGAAGGCATCGAGGTCGATGTGGGCGATGACGCGCAACGGGTTGGACGCGTTGAAGGTGGCGAGCTGCGAGAGCTGTCGGTAAGTGAAGCGAGAGGAGGCGCGGCCTGGAGATGGCGGAGGCGATGGCGACGGCATCGTGCGCCAATGACATGAGAGGACGAGGCTGCGTCGATGACGAGAGGGTTGAAGACGGGTTGAAGGTGGAGGAACGGATGACGATGACGATGGCTGGCGGTTGGACGTTGAATGTTGAGTGGGGCCAGTCGCGACGTTTTTATTTTTTATTTTTCAGCTTCAGCTTCCAACGAGTCATCCATCTATTGTGTGTACCAATACAGCAGAGACGATGGACACAAGAAAAGTCCATTAATACAGCATTAAATTTGTCTCTGTCGTCAGCTCCATCGGCCCGCCGTCTTGGAGGCGTCCATCTCGCCGCTCTGCATCTCATGCACCGGCGGCCTGATGGGAAGCTCATGCGCCGTTGCGCCGCGATCCTGCGTGTCTATTCACCTTGGTCAGCGTCCGACTCGTCTCTTGACGGGATGAGGGAGTCTCACCGTACAGATCCTGCTTCGTTCTCCGCCGCTGGACACACACGACTGCCAGGGCGCCGAGGCTGGCCAACAGCGCGCCTCCGAGGACGGCACCGACGGCCCCGCCTACGACGGCCGAGTTATCCTTCGGACACGGCTTCTCAGAGACGGCTCGGTCCGGATGGCAGACGGCTGATGCAGACGCCGTCGTCGTGGGAAACCGCAGCTGGCCGACGTTGACGCTCACAACTGCTCCGGCATTGCTACAGCAGTTTTCCGGATCCAGCGACTTGCGGCAGCAAAAGTGGCTGCCCTCCCGACACTGTAGCACGTTGTACGAGGCGACAACTGGTCCGCCCTTCCAGTTATTGGTTCCTTTGCAACCCGTCCGAGTCCCGAGTCAGCAGCCGACAGAGCAGCAGGAGCAGCGGCAACTCACGATCCGGACAGACATGCGGACAGGCGTCAGCCCTTCCGGTGGGATCGGTACAGCCGTTGGAGTAGATGAAGCCCTCATAGCCGGAATCCTGAGCGTAACATAGGCCTGACGACAGGCAGACGTCGGGCTTGGCCTTGTTCAGGGCGCAGCACGGGCTGAAGACGGCTTCCGGGTTGCACGGCTGCTGGCTATCATCGGATGGGGTCCCGTCGATGCCATAACACTGCTGCTTGGCCGCCGAAGCGAGGAGCGGCAGTAAGGCCAGCAGAGGCGGGAGCATGTCGTGACGCCCGACGAGGGGGAATCTCTTCCGGTACGAAGAGAGGCAAGCAAAGCAAGCAGACGGCCGTTTATCAAGGCTCTGGCCGCCACGCCATTGGCCGCGTCTGGCGAGGAAACGGGCTGGGGGCTGTTTCCAGGGGGGGGGAGCTGACGACGAGGTCCTACTGTCAGTGTTCATCCCGCTTCGTGCTGACCTAGAGGCGCGTTAGGACCGTCGAGCTGAGGCCCTAAGCGCGGGAAATCCGAGGCCATGATCAGCGGTGCCGTTGCTCATTGTCCAGGCCGAGTCCGGATCTCTCTCTCAGCAATCAGCAAGGCAGCCAGTCAATGAAGAACAAGACTCGCTTCAGCTGTTTCGGCCATGGGTTTTGCACCGGCAGCTTACATACATACAGTATTCGTATATACATACATACATACATTCGCCGTCCGGCGATGCCGAATCCCGCCGAAGCTCGACGCGCCCTCCCGCGACTCTTCCCCATGTGACCCCATTGCGGACCCCGAGGCCCGGACCGTTTCTTCTCTCTTCTCTTTCTTCTGCGCGAACAAGTGGGGGGAGGGATGCAAGAGTTGGCCGACGCGTTCGGACGTGACTCTTGGACGTTGTAGTCGATGGCGAGGCTGACGCGGTTTTCATAGTGGTTTATGTTGCTGCCTCTTGTTGCTGTCTCTGGTCCGAGGGCCGGGAGAAGCTGTGCTGACGGATCACGAGCCGACCGTTCGTCCGGCGTTGGTTGAGTCGAGGAAGCGTCTCGTCCGTTGTGTGAATAGACAGACCCAGAACTGTCTCGGGCAGCCTATCGCGTCTCACTGGACCCTTTCTCCGTCGACGAACTACCAAGACCACGGATCATTCGTCGGATATTTTCCTCATCGGCCTACCTGTCGTCCGAGTCATGGCCCATCTCCTTGGCAGGCGGCCAACAGACGCCAGCATGCGCTGTCTCAGCAAGTCGACGTTTGCTCAGATTGCAGCGAGACAAAGAGGCTTCATCGCGCGTATACCAACACTGTTGGTTCTTGTTGTTGTCGTCTTCGTCGCCGTCTGTGCGGTCTGGACGTGGCGGTGCTGCAGGTGCCGAGCCGCCTGCGACGTCGTCTTGTTGTGGTTTGTTGCCGGCGAGACATGCATCTCAGAGACAAGGGGGAAACAGCTGAGAGGGAGGGAGGGTATCATCCGCCAGTCAAGTCAACAAGTGAGTGATGGGATTGGGTGACTGAGTGGGTGACGGAGGGTGAATGAGGTGAGGTGAGTGACTGATGAGAGCACGGGACAGAAGACAGCCCGTCCTCTTCCCTCCTCGGCTACTGCTGCGAATGATAGCTCGCATCTCTCCGTCAGCCTCGCCGTCTGCTGTTTCATCCCTCGACGAGGCTTCGTTCGTATCACGCGCGTCGCCGAAGTCTCATCAATCTCCGCAGCCTGCAAACATACATACGTACGTACAAAAGTTGTGCAGGCAGTCTTGGGTTACACACAGAGACTCGGTGAAATCTTGCCCTTCCCTCGGGATGCTACCAAGCATCCAATCGTCGGCGGTAGCCGCTGGAAGCCTCCATTTGTGTCCGGCACAAAGGATCCTCGCAACCGCTTCTCCAGCTTCGGACTCGAAGGGGCAGCTAGCGGACAGGAGAGCATTCCCAGCACAAGTTTGGATCGGTGGCTGGCTTGATTCCTCATGCTGCAGCCTGCCAACATACGAACACATACATACGGTTATCCTCCTATCCAGGAGACAGATGCCTACATGTGAAGCTCTGTCACCACCCGCGATAGTCTCTTCCCGATTCATCAACCTCCCCGACCGGATTATCAATCCGATCTAGGCCCCGGGCAAGGCTTATATAGCCTTTCAATAACAGGCAAGCAAACAAACAACAGCAATAACAAAAGCACCGATATGACTGGAGAAAGAACGCGCACCACCCCAAAACTCTCATCTTTCCCTCCTCCTCCTCCTCCTCCTCCTCCTCCTCCTCCAAACTATGCCCCGAGGACTTCTGCTCCCTATGCATCCATCCATCCATCCAGCAACCATCGTAGGTAGGTAGCAGGGGTTGCATCATGCAGGTACCAACACACACATGTACGATGTTTGTGCACTATCACTATCAGTCCCTCACTTGTGTCTCTTTGTGCGTGACGAGGGTGCCTATCCGGCTGCCGCCACGTCCGAATCTGTGCTGTAACGGAAGTCATCTCGCCCTGACCGCCGGCTGGCTTGTGTGCGGTCTTCGGCCCGCGTCTGCATAATGTTCCTTTCTTCTCAGCCACTCAGCTAGTTGGCTCCTCCATCCGTCCGTCATACAACAGCCAAAGCCGGCTCTTCCCCTCTCGACTCTCGCCCTCCTCTCTCCGGCTCTGCTCATACATACACACACACACA